>VMDO01003946.1:0-133657 GCA_007922755.1 Pedetes capensis
GCCACTGAGATACTATCTCACACCAATCAGAATGGCTAGCATCAACAAAATAAAAAGAACAAATATTGGTGAGGATGTGGGGAGAAAGGAGCCTTTGTACACGCTGGTAGGAATGTGGGTTAGTGCAGCCTCTAGGGAAATCATTATGGAGGCTGCCCCCAAAAATAAAACCAGAACTACCATATAACCCAATTATATCACTCCTGGGTAACTATCCAAAGGAATTAAGTCAACATACCATAGAGATCCTTGCCCATCCATGTTTATTAAGGTGCTATTCACAATAGATACAATATAGAATCAGTGCAGGTGTCCATCAACAGATGACTGGATAAGGAAAATGTGGGGCATTTACACTATGGAGTTTTATTCAGCCATAAAGAAGGGCAAAATTATGGCATTTTCTGGAAAGTGGATGGAACTAGAGATCATGTCTAATGAAATAAACCAGAATCAGACAAACACTCCATGTTTTTCTCCTATGTGGATGCAATATTTGAATATATTGTCAGTATTTTAATATATAGATCATGAAAGTAGGAGACCCTGTAGGAGAAGAAAAGGGTATTGAGAAAATGAAGAGAAATATGTTTTGCTCTCAGAGGTAAAATTTGGATTTATATACATATTATACACACACACACACTATATATATATATATATATATATATATATATATATATATATACACACACACACACACATATAAATAAGACACGCAAGCAGAAGTGGGGCTACTGGTAGAGAGGAAGGGGATGGGAGCAGTGTCATGAGAGGGTGATGGGGGAGGTAAACGGAAGCAATGTACAATGGGATGCATATGTGGAAACGCCATAATCTCATTAAGTTGTACATTAAATATTATTTTAAAAAAAAGTCAATGTTAAAAAAATCAGGCTAAGTTTTTTTATTACAAAATCTTGTGGAAGTAGACTGAGTAAAATCAATAGGTATGGTATGCTGCTTAAAATTATAGTGACCACTGAGTATAACAACTGCAGCTCAATTATTCTTCCATCACACTTAAGAGTTAGGTTAATTCTCAGAATTACCCCTAATCTGGAGATGACAGGTGGCTATTCCTCATACTTTAGAGAATATAAAGGGTTACTTTTATTTTAGTAAGGAAATCTTGTTTAAAACATATTTTAAGCTACCTCTATAGCTATGCCTAAGTTCTAACGTCTATTTTATTTTATTGGCAGTACTGGGAATTGAACCCATGGCCTTGTGCATGCTAGGCTAGCAATCTACCACTTAGCTACATCCTTAGCCTATAATGCCATTTTTGTCTCATCTAGCAGACTCTTAAATAGCTTATGTTCTTGGAACACAGCTTCTCTGTACGCACTGCCAATATTTTGATAGAATGTGTCTTCTGTATATTCCAGTCGTTGTCTATTTCAAATGCCACTCCAGTCATTTGTATGTTAACTTCAAAAAACTTATTGGCTGGGCACAAAACGAAAGAATTAAATATCTTTTTCTAGATTAATCATTCTGTATGTGTGACCATATAGTATAATCATAGGCTAGAAGGTAAAATTAATGTTCTTTTGTGGTGGTTTTAAAGTATATCCAAAATACTTTAAAGTATATCCACAAATACTTTGCTAACATTCCCTCTGCAGGATATTAGTTTCGCTCTTCATGAATGTGAATGTGCACTGAGTAACTTGCTTTTGATGAATGTGGCCAAAATGAATAGTTTTGACTTCCAAGGCTAGATCCAAAAGGTCAGTGTGATTTTTCTTAACTCTGGGAAGCCACCTGCCATGACTGGAAGGTATTCAGGGTGTCCTATGGAAAGTTCCAAGAGATGAGTAACTGGTGCCTATTGCTACTAGTGATAGAGCAAGCTGTGTTGGAAGCAGCTTCTCCAGTCTCCCTTAGGCCCTCAGATGACTGCAGCCTCAAGAAATGTCAAGGGGGGCTGGGAGGGAGAGTGGGAGAGTGGGGGAGAGAGAGAGAGAGAGAGAGAGAGAGAGAGAGAGAGAGAGAGAGAGAGAGAGAGAGAGAGAGAGAGAGAGTTGTGATGCTAGGGAAATGAACCCAGGGTCTTGTCTGTGCTAGGCAAGTTGCTCCACTGATGAGTTGCACTCCAAATCCTCTTTTTTATTTTCCATTTGAGACAGGGTCTCACTAAGTTGCACAGACTACCTCTGGCCTTGAACTCGCCAACCTCCTGCCTCAGCCTCCCAAGTCAAAGCACCTGGCTTTGACTCTAATCTTTAAAATTAAATTTATCTTTAACCAATGCATACAGAATTTGTACATGTTAATGAGTTTACAAGATGCTTTAATACATGTATGCATTATATAATACTACATATTCTTGAATCTATTTCATACCCTTTCAACAATTTTAGCGGGCAACAAAAATATATGCCGTTTAGAATCATAGAGAGCTCTTGACCACAAATCCAATCTGCGTGCAATTCTAACCTCCATCTGATTTTGTAGCCCTCTAAAACTGTCGAAAGGGTGTGGATGAGTTTCAAGGATACATGTTATTTTAAACAGGTTAAAAATATTTATCGTTTCTTTATGGCAAAAAAGTTTAAAATCTTTTCTTCTAATTTTTTAAATGTACAGTATGTTATCTATAGCCACTCTACTATACAATATTGATTGTTATCTTAAGAGACATTTAAGCCAGAATAGCCTAGTCAGGCTACTCCTACATTCCTGAACCAGAGAAATTATGACACAATACTTTACACTGCTAAGTTTGGGGGTAATTTGTTGTACGGCCAAAGGTAACCGATATTATTAGTTTTATGAAAGGCCTTTATTAATCTAACTAATTCATTTTATTGTCTGGTCCATAAATTAGTTGTTCCTTAGTTCAAATACCTGCAGTGTGTCAGTACCTACATGTCTGCAGTTACTCCATATCAATAATACCTTCAACTCTTGTGATTACCTGACTGACCATTCTTTTAGTTTCAAGTGTAGCCTCACCTCTTCCACAATTCCTCTCCTATCTTCATACTGTAAGACATCATTTTCTTGCCCTCTAGGAACGAAATAGAGTATAAGAAAGCGATATGCTTCTAAATATTCTAAATATTGATTGCAACATATCTTTTGATATAGAGATATTTTTCTTATACATGAGTCTTTACAATTCTTGGTTTTCATACTAAATTTATTTTTATCTATTTTTTCAGTGCTGGAGGGTTAAACTCAGGGCCTTGCACATAGTAGGCTAGTGTTCTACCACTGAGGCACACCCAAGCCCTTTTATTATTTTTTATTTTATTTATTGATTTATTTTTTGTGGTACCTGGGGGTTGATACCATGGCACCGCACATACTCTGCAAGCACTCTACCACTGAGATGCACTCCTAGTTCCCTTTTTATTTTTATCTGGAGACAGAGTTATGCAAGCCACCTCTAGCTTTGAACTTGTGATCTTCCTGAGTCTCTGCCTTCCAAGTCACTGGGATTACAGGTGTGCACCACTGCGTTCGGTCCTGTTATTTCTTATTTTGAGACAAGGTCTCACTAAGTTACACAGGCTGCCTCTGGCCTCAAACTCATAATGCTCTTGCCTCAGCTTCCCAGTCACTGGAATTACAGGTGTGTACCACCAGGCTTAAATTTATTTTATAATACTTAAACTCCATTTCCAGTAGCCTCATCCTATTTAAAAAGGTAATCTAGCTGAGGCATTGGCATTTTCCAAAGCAAAGATTAAAGCAGGGAGTAAAAAAGTAAGAAGAAAGGTATTAAAGACAATCACAAAACAAACTAATTTTCATAGCATTTTAGCAATGGGTCCATGAATTGAACAGGTAAAATTGAAGGCAGGTTACCTTTTGTAATCTAAAGAAAGAAATGTATAATCTGATGCATTTATATTAATTCTTTGCTGTAATTCTATTCTACATCATAAAAATGATCGTGTTTGTTTCTATGAAAAACTTACCTAGATTACTGATTTTTTCCACATCTTTTTGAGGGAATGAAGCCCTTTAATATCTGGAATTTGGATTACTTTCTTGGCAAATGAGAATTTAATTATTTTCTGCTTATAGCAAAATGAAATTTAACTCTAGTGGAGCTCAATTAGTTTCTTGTACTACCAGGATTGAAGCTTTTCCAGTAAGAATGTAGACTAATTTAAAATGATTGCAATACAAATTTTAAGAAAAACTCTTGGCTAATCAGGAGATATTTACACAATTATTGTTCATGTACAAAAAGAATCTCACAGGAGCTCTAGAATGAGAAATAGTTATGAATGCCAAAAAAGGTTCACTTTCTAAATTATAGCATAAAGTGAATTCACACCTCAACCAATTCTGTGGGTAAAACTTGGCTTAAAAAATTACATTTTCCAAAATAGACCAATTGTAGAGAAAATTATTTGGAATGAAATAGTCTAAGCAGAAATGAAGAACTGAAGAGTTCCTGAAAAATCATAATGTATCCTTTGTTAGACTGCAAATAAGAACTGCAGACTAGAGAAGATAACTTACAGTAAGATAATTAAATACTTAGTGTTAAACGTTAGTAAAGGTCATTACATGGAATAAAGACGCATGTAAAATGATGGAGAGGAAGGTAGTTGAAGAAGACATCTGAGAGGTAGTGATATGTGCTTCTGAAGAGCTGAAAGATTCCTGTTTACTAAGTAAATCCAACTTTCATTTATTATTGCACACTAACTACAATTATTTTAAATGCACTGAAAATTATATAGGAGTAGTGCTGGGGAGACAGCTCAGTGTAGAGCGTTTACCATGCCCTAGGATCCCCAGGACTGGGAAACAACAACAAAAAGTAGTAAGATTTATAAAATTGAAACTATGCTTCATCTCAATTTTGCATTATTCATTAGTAAAAATAGTGACCAAAAAAAAAAACAAAAAAAACAAAAACAACAACAACAACAAAAAAAAAACAGAGAAAGGCACTATACCATTGAGGCTCATAGAAAAAAGGTGGATATAGCTCTCTGTATTACCATGCATTACTATTTAAGTATTTTACTAGTAATAGAATTTGAGGCATAAATAATACTAAAAATAAAACCTCAAAGATACATTTGCTCTAAAAGAAAGGTATGTTCTAATTAATATTCACATTTTTAACTATCAAAACTGACCTATAGGTCTAGGCCAAAGATGAACTGTTAACAAAGAGAGACTATTAAAATAATAGAATGACCCTTTGCTCAGAGTAAATTATATCATATATTGTATAAGAATAGTTCTTGCCAGGTGTGGTGAACCACACTTGGAATCCCAGCACTACAGAAACAGAGGCAGAAGGACTGTGAGTTTGAGGTCAGCCTGGGCTGTATAGAGAGACCCTGTGTCAAAACAGAACAAAACCACAAACCCCAAAAACAAACAATAAGAAAAAACAAAAACAAAAACAAAGAAGAATTCTAAAAATATGACCCTAAGAGGTTTTATTGTAGTATTAAAAAGAGAAGCTGGGTGCAGTGGGGCACATCTGTAATTCCAGCAACTTGGTTGAGTGGCAGAGTACTTGTAAAGTATGCAAGGCCCTGGGTTTAACCCCCAAGTACTGGAGGGGAAAAAGTGAAAAAACTCAACCAGAAAAGATGCATTTTTCAACTTCTCAAAAGTGCCAAAATTAAACAAATAAACGTGCTAAAACTGGTATTATGTTCTTCTCTCTTCTGCCATTAAGTTGGTTTTATGACTTTCTCTTGTTGGTCAGTGAAACATGCTTATAATCTCAGTGACTTGGGAGCGGAAGACAGAAGGATCATGAGTTCAAGGCAAGAGTCACGCAGCACAACTTAACAAGACCCTGACTCAAGATGAAAAATAAAAAAGGGGCTGGGAATGCAACTCAGTGGTAGAGCACTTGCAAAATGTAAGTCCCTGGGTTCAGCCCCCTAGTAACACACATATACACGAAAAAGACTCTCTTGATCTTTGATGCCTTTCACTTTCACTACAGGATATCTAGATGTAGAATATATCTTGTGCTTTTTCAACATGAATTAAGCTTTCTTGATCAGAAGATTCTAATTTTTTTAAAGTGACTTTGTAAAATTTTAGTTTCCTGACTAGGACCATTTCTCTGCAATTCTCTCTCTCTCTTTTTTTTTTTGAAACCCCTTTTAGTTTTTAAAATTTTTTATTTATTTTTGTTTTGTTGAGACAATGTCTTGTTATGTAGCCTAGGCTGCCCTTGAACTCATCATCATCCTGTCTAGCCTTCCAGGTGCTGGGACTACAGGTAGATACACTGAAACCCTCTTTCTAAAAGAACTGATAAAACTGCCGAAAGTCCTCACTACATTTCAGAAGTATCCTTCTATAGCTCCTATTATTTATATCTATTGTCTGAGCAAATCCCAAAAGTATTATATGCTAATTGTCACTTTAACATTCTGAAGGATACCCTATCCACTAAAATGTGAATCTATTTTTCATATCTGGTATTTAATTTTTTTATCCATTTTTCTAACCATATGCTATTTATCTGCTGAACTAACACAGTTAATCTGGTCTGTACGTTCTGGATTTTAATCATACAAAAGAACTTCAATCAGACAACATACTCTTCTAATTTCCATATTTCCTAAAAATTAATAGTTAAGTCTAGTAGCCAGGCACGGTGGCATACTCCTGTAATCCCAGCAGCTCGGGAGGCAGAGGCAGGAGGATCACAAGTTCGAGACCAGAGGCAGTCTGCGTAATTTAGAGAAACCTTGTCTCAAAAAAAAAAAAAAAAAAAAGTAAAAACATGGGTTGGAGGCGGTAGCTCAGTGGTCCAGCACTTACAAAGCATGCAAACCCAAGGCCTTGGGTTTAATCCCCAGTACGGGGGGGGGGGATCTAACAAGACATAGGTTAAAATTCATTTTTTGTTTAAAGTTGAGGGTGGCAGGTAGGACACAAACTATTAAGTTAGAGTCCATCTCTACATCTATTACTCCTAGTATACCCACACAGTAACATAATATCTCACCTTGGTCAATGAAGGGGGCTGAATGATATTTCTGGAAAATTGGTTGTATGTGGGTCAGGGTGTCTCCCCCCCACCCCTCCCCACACCTTCCCTTCCCCATAAATTTTTTTCTTCCTCTTCTTTTGGGAGACAATGTCTTGCCATATAACCCAAGCTAGCCTAGAACTCATGATCCTCCTGCCTTTATCACCCAAATGTTGGAATTACAAGTGTGCTGTAATATGCCACATCTGGAAAATGGCATGTTGACTACTGTGGGAGGTAGATTGCATTCTCAACTATACTGCACTTTTGTTTTAGCCAGTTTAGTTCTTTATGTAAGCTAACAGATCCAATACCAGATGACGTAAGGTCTGATTAAATAAAATACATATCAACAATGTAATTGCAGGAAACAAATCCCTATTTCTATAAGAATAGGGTGAAAAGGAGTCACTGAAGTAAAAGCTGCTTTATTTTGATGCTGCAGATTTAGGGAAAAATCATAAAAATTAATATAGATTCTGCACTGACGAGTACATGGCAGGGTCAAAACAAAGATTTATTCTCCAATTTGCAAAAAAACCTAAAAAAAATTCACAGAGTATATAAAAGTTTTTCAGATGTTGGATACCTGCAAGAGCAAGACAGTAATCTCTGAGAGTGGGTAACATAAGGTAGCCTGAAGATTGGCCCAGATCGGGACTAGCATGGCTGCAGTGTAAGCAGATGAACCCAGGTAGAGCCAGGATACATTCCATGGTAAAGAAGGAAGAGCTAGGAATTTAGGTTGGGCAGAATGATTGGAATTTACACAGGATAGTGTAAAAAGGGAGAACAATACAGAGAGCAGGCACTAGAGATCTGCAGAAGAACCCCACTGACCCACCCTTTAGGAAGTACTAATATGTGTATGTGTGCAGAAACCACCCTAGAATGGAGAAAGAATGGAAGGACCACAGAGAACAATCTCTAGAGCAAAGACTGGGCTGGGACACAGTTTGAGTTTTGATGAGCCAGAGTGGGAACATCTTATAATTTGATCCAGCAGAGTAAAAGATATATTTTTTGAGTACTGAGGAAAAATTACCCTTATACTAAATGTTGCACTAGTATACTTAACCATAAAAACAAGTCTTAAAAGAATTAAACATAACTGCTTCTCATCAATAAAATAGAATATTTGTAAGACTATAAAATTATCCAGCACAGAACAAGGCAAAAACCACAATGTCTGGCATTCAATAAAAATATCATGCATAAAAAGGAGGAGGAAAATGACCCATACCAAAGAGAAAAAAACCAAGCCATACAATTTGTTGTTGTTAGGTGCCCTGGAGTTGGTATCTGACCCATAGCGATCCTATGAACAATAGGCGAAACACTATTGTCAGTGCTTCTCTGCTATTCATAGGGTTTTCAATGGCAGACTGATGTTAGGGAATAGGTTGCCGGTATTTCTCCCAAGCCTACAGTATCTGGTGTTCCCCGTGGTCTCCCATTCAAGTACTAACCAGGCCCAACCCTGCTTAGCTTCGGAGATCTGACGGGATTGGAAGCCACAGGGCTACGGCTACAAGGATTCATACAAATAGAAGATGATAAAACAAGTAAAAGAAAATTGTTAGGACAAAGTATGTATGTTCAAAAAGCTATAGTAATGTGTAGTTATATTAAGAAGAGACATAAAAAAGAAGAAAGTACGAGCAAAATGACACTGAAGAATGTAACCGAACTGCCTAAAATTATTGGTAAAGAGAAGAAATTTAAAAGGTAGCCAGAGTAAAAAGAAAAATTAACCACAAAGGATGTAAGGAAGTAATAACCACAGACTTATTTTTAGGTGGCAATAAGGCAAATAAGAGACAGTGGACTGATTCCTTTAAAGAACTAAAAAAACTACCAAAAAAGTGAACATAGATTTCCACATCAAGAGGTAAAATGTTTCAGTAATAATAGTAAGGCAATTTTAGACTGAACTGGAAAATTCTTCCCACTCCCCATTCTTTGAAAAATAAAAAAGACAATCAAAAAGACAAAAAACAGTTAATTTCAGTTTTCTGGAAATCAATAAAAAATATCAAGAAACATTTATACAAAAAGCTGGTGAACTTTGAATAAAAACAGTAGAAGTCTATAGCATTTTGATATGAGGCCAATTTTTTCAAAATCCCAAAATCCAGAGCAGTATGTGTCATCCGAGTGCCAGGATGTCGGTGAACACCATCACCATCAAAGATGTTATGAAGAAGAACAAATGTGGCAGGTGTGGTTGTGCACACCTGTAATACCAGCACCTGGGAGGCTGAGGCAGTGGGCTCCAAATGTGTTCAAGATCAGCCTGTCTACCTAGCAAGTTTCAGGCCAGCCTGGGCTACAAAGCAAGACCTTTTATCAAAAAATAAAACAACCCCTTAAACCCAAGAACATATTCTATAGAAAATAAACATAGAGAAAGAAACAAGGCAGATGGGTAAAGAGGGGCTGAATAAAAGCAAAGTACACAATACAACTGTATGAAAATGCCATTATGAAACCCAGTATATTGTATGCTAATTTTTAAAGCCATAAAATAACATAACATATATATAGCACTGTTAATACACATAAGGAAGTAGACAGTGGGTCTCTTAATGCCCACATTATGATTATGAATCTGTCTCTTAGAGTGTGTAATTTTCTCTATGTAACAAATATCAACTTTTCAAAAAACAATACAGAAAGAAAGAAAGGAAAGAAAGAAAGGAAAGGAAAGGAAAGGCAGGCAGGCAGGCAGGCAGGCAGGCAGGCAGGCAGGCAGGCAAACAGGGAAAGACCATGCAAAGAAAAAGGAAAGTAGTACTCATACTCAGAAACTGAAACACTCAACAGAAAATCTCTCTCCATGAGCCCAAATGTGAATTTCCTTTAGAATTTTTTTTTATCTTCGTGAGGCACAGCGGTACATGGCTGTAATCCCAGCAACTTGGGAGGCAGAGGCAAGAGGACTGCGAGTTTAAGACCAGAGGCAGTCTTGCATAATTTAGCGAAATCCTGTCTCAAAAAGTAAAAAAAGCACTGGGCGCAATAGGGCAAGCCTATAATGCCAGTGGCTCAGGAGGTGGAGGAGGGAGGATAGTAAAATTTGAGACCAGAAGCAGTCTGCCTAAACTTAGCAAGACCCTGTATCAAACAGTAAAAAAAAGTGGGCTGGGGGCACAGCCCAGTGGTCCAGCACTCACAAAGCATGCAGGCATGAGGCCCTAGGTTCAACTCCCAGTACCGTCAAAAAAAAAGGTTGGAAATGCAGCTCAGTGGTACAGCACTTGCAAAGCATGCAAGCAGAAGGCTCTGGGTTCAACCCCCAGTACTGAAAAAAAAAAAAAAAAAAATCTTGAGTCAGGGTCTGCCTCTGGCCTTGAACTGATGATGATCCTCCTTCCTTGGCCTCCTGCCTTGCTGGGGTTACAAGTGAGCACCACCACACCCAGCCCAAATGTGAAATTTAAATACAAAGCTTTTTTTTAGATTTGGTTTTATTTGTTTTGTTTTGTTTTCCACTGCTGAGGATGGAAACACTTCCTTTTGTATACTGAGCAAATACTCAATCACAGAGTTATAGACCCAACCCTAATAAAGACAAAGATTTTTAAAGCAGTTCTAATAAATATAATCAAAGAATTAAATGAATGTTTATTTAAAGTATGAAGTGAGAAAATGATGACAGTAATTTAACCAACGGGGCTGGGATTTAGCTCAGTTGGTAGAGCGCTGCGCCGCAGTCTCTGAGGTCCCGAGTTCAATTCCCAGCACCACAAAAATGGGAGAAGGACCTGGCAATCCACTCCCAAGGCAATCCCCAAACAGTCAGCCATTGAAAACCCTATGAGGGTCGCTATGAGTCAGATACGGACTGGACAGCACCTAACAACAACAACAACAATTTAACTAACAGTGCATCAAGACAAAGAAAGTCAAAAAATTATGACCAAACAAGACAAAGATGGCCACTTTCACCACTTTTATTCAACACAGTACTGGAAGGCCTAGCCAAAAACTCAGACAAGAGAAAGAAATAAAGGACATCCAAATTGGAAAACAAGTCATCGAATTGTCATGGTTTGCAGATAACATGATCTTATATTTAGAAAATTCCAGACTGTCAGAAAACTATTAGAACTAATAAATAAATTCAGCAGGATATAAAATCAACAAATGGCCCTGCATGGCGGCTCATTCTTGTAATTTCAGTGACTCAGGAGCCAGAGGCAGGAGTATTGCAGGTTCAAGGCCAGAAGCAGCTTGCGTAACTTAGCAAGACTCTGTCTCAAGATAAAAATAAAAATGGGGTGGTAGTGCAACCTAGTGGTAGAATACTTGCAAAGTATGTGTGAAGCTGTAGGTTCAATCCGCAAGTACCAAATAATTAAAATAAAAAATAAAACAAATGATAATCAGTAGCACTGTTATATGACAATAAATCATCTGAAATAGAAATCAAAATGGCAATCCCCATTCACAATAGCACACAAACTAGGAATAAACTTAATAAAAGAGGTGAAAGACCTTTACAATGAAAACTATAAAACACTGATTTAAAAAAACCTGAAAAGGAAAACACACACACACACACACTCTCTCTCTCTCTCTCTCTCTCTCTCTCTCTCTCTCTCTCCCTCTGTATGTTCATGGACTGGAAGGTTCAATATTATTAAGATGTCCATACTACCCAAAAAGGTCTACAGATTCCATCAAAATACATTCTTTAGGGCTGGGCGTGGTGGTACATGCCTGTAATTCCAGCACTTGGGAGGCTGAGACAGGACGATCACAAGTTTGAGGCCAGCCTCTCTCTCTCTCTCTCTCAAAAAAAAAAAGGGAATCCAAAGAAACAAGAACCATGAAAACCAGATGCCATGGTGCATGTCTGTAATCTCAGTGATTTGGGAGGCAGAGACATGAGAATCAACTGTTTAAGGCTAGAGGCAGCCTCTGCAACTTAGCAAGATCTGTCTCAAAATAAAAAAAATAAAGGTGTTAGTGGTATAGCTCAGTGGTGGAACATTGTCTAGCGCATGTGAGGCCTTGTGTTCACCTTCAAGGAATGCCAAAAAACAAAACAAAACACCAAACCAAACCAACCAAACAAAAAACATTTCTTCATAGAACTAGAAAAAAAAAAAAAACAATCCTAAAGTTTGTACAGAAGCACAAAATACCTCAAATAGCCAAAAAAAATCTTCAACAAAAAGAATAAAGCCAAGAGGCATTACATTATGTGACTTCAAATGTAATACAAAGTTGTTGTTGTTAGATGCCTTCAAGTTGGGTCTGACTCACAGCAACCCTCATGGGTTTTCAATGGCTAATTGTTTTGGGTCTGCTTCTGGAGTAGATTGCCATGTCCTTCTTCTATTTTACAAAGTTGTAGTAATCAAAATAGTACAGTATTGGTATAAAAGCAGACACATAAGCAAATGGAACAGAACAGACAATCTAGACAGATATAGGGTTGGGCTTTAGCTCAGTTGATAAGAGTGCTGCTTTGTATTGAGGTCCTGGGTCCAATCCCTAGCACTGCAAAAAACGGGAGAAGGACCTGGAAGTCCACTCCCAAAGCAATCTCAAAACAATCAGCCATTGAAAATCCTATGATTAGCAGAAAAGCACTGACATAATGCTGGACATGGCACAATGTTGGGGTGTGTGTTCTCTTCTGTTGTACATAGGGTCACTATGAATTGGACTCTACTGGAAGGCACCTAACAACAACAACAACAAGACAGATGTAAATACAAGTATCTATTGTTGTTGTTGTTGTTAGGTGCCATAGAGTCTGTATCCAACTCAGAGAGACCCTACATACAACAGGTGAAAAAGTATCATTAGTGCTTCTCTGCTATTCATAGGGTTTTCAATGGCTGATTGTTTTTTGGGAGTGGATTGCTGGGTCCTTCTCCTAGGCCTACAGCACTTGGTGTTTCCAAGTGGTCTCCCATCCAAGTATTAATCAGGCCTGACCTTTCTTAGCTTCTGAGATCTGATGGGATCAGAGGCCACAGTGGTACGGTTGCAGGCACAAGAATCTATAGCCAATTAGTTTTTGATAAAGCTGCCAAGAACATGCACTGGCGAAAGGACAGTCTTTTCAATAAATCATGCTGGGAAAACTGAATAGCTGCATGCAGTAGGAAAAAAAAAAAAGTAGATACCCATCTCTCACGTGTTAAAAAAAAAAAAATCAAACCTATGGAAGCCAGAGATAGCCTCCATAACTTAGCAAGACCTTGTTTCAAAATAAAAAGTAAAAAATGGGCTGCAAGTGGGCTAGTAGTAAAATGCCTGCAAAAGCACATGTGAGGCCCTGGGTTCAACAACTCAGTTGCAAAACAAAACAAAACAAAACCTCCAAATGATGACTTAAATCTAAGACCTGAAACTATGAAACTACTAGAGGAAAACATAGGAGAAATGCTTCAAGACACTGGAATGGGCAAATATTTTGTGGACAAGACTCAGAAACACAGGAAACAAAAGGAATAAATGGACAAATGAGATTCTATCAAACAGAAAAGTTTTTGCACAGCAAAGGAAACAATCAACAGAGTGAAAAGACAACCTACGGGATGGGAGAAAATAGTTGTAAACCATACATCTGAGAAGGGTCTAATGTCCAGAATTTATAAGGAATCCTAAAAACTCAACTGCCTACAACCATACCACCCTGGTATACCATCCTCTCATATGCTAGAAGTACTTGGATTGGAGACCAGGGTTAGGTCTGGTTAGTACTTGGATTGGAGACCACCTGGGAACACCAGGTGCTACAGGCTTGGAAGAAGGTCCTACCAACCCACTCCCAAAGAACAATCTGCCATTGAAAAAACTATATGAATAGTAGAGAAGCACTGACATAGTTCTGGGCAAGGCACACTGTTGGAGAGTGTTTCCTTTCTGTTGTACATACGGTCGCTATGAGTTGGACTGAACTCAATGGCACCTAACAATGACGACGACGACGACGACGACGACGACGACTTAACAGCGAAACCACCGAACAAAAAAATGCCACAGAACCAAAATAACAATGACAACTTAGTTAAAAGTGGGCAAGCCAGGCATGGTCATATACACCTATAATCCCAGCTCTCAGGAGGCTGAGGCACAATGAGCAAGAGGTCAATGCCAGCTTTGGCTACACAGCAAGACCCTATCTCAGAAAGGGTGGGGGCCACAATTCATCAAAATAGACAATTTTCAAAAGATGACATTCAAATGGCTAACAGGTAGGGTTTAGTTCTGTTGGTTGAGTGCTGCTCTATACTCCCTGAGACCGTGGGTTTGATTCCCAGCACCACAAAAATGGGAGAAGCACATGGCAAACCACTCCCCAAACAATCAGCCACTGAAAACCCTATGAATACTGGAGAAGCACTGATACAGTGACAGGTATGGCGCAGTGTCAGAGAGTGTCTCCTTCTGCGGACCCAACCTGACGGCACCTAACAACAACAACAACAACAACAAGTATATGAGAAAATGCCCAACATCAGTAATCATCAGGGAAGCACAAACCAAAACCAGAATGAAGTACCAATTCACCAACTCACCCTAAGAATGGCTATCATGAAAAATACTGAAGATAACAAATGGTCACAAGGCTGTTGAAAAAAGTTAAAGTGTATACATTGTTGGTGGAAATGTAACATAGTACAGTCATTACAGAAAAAACCATGGAGGTGCCTCCAACAATTAAAAATGGAACTGTCATATTATACAGCTATTTCACTATTGGGTAAATAGTCAACGGAAATGAAAGGATAAAGTACAGCAGGATATGTATAAAAGACATCCATACAAAGGAGAGAAGCAGACAGGAAAAATGTCTTTTAAGTTTTTTAAAGGCCTATCTTTTGAAATGTGGAAAAAAAAAAACCACAAAAAAAATTTAACAAAATCTTCCTTTACTGGATAAACTTCCTTTACTGGATAAACCCGCATCAGTGTCTATAGAGGCAAACTGTTGAAACCCACAATGAAAACTGCAAAAGCTGCAAAGTAAAATGATTCACAATGTGTCACGGAATAAGAGGGCTAATTAGTGGCTTTTTAATCACAAATAAGGAAGTCTAACAGTATGACAAAGTGTTGCCAGGGAAAATAAAACTGTGTACTAAATATTTCGTATAAAGCAAAATTATCATTCAAAAATGAAGTTGAAATACTGATTTCCCAGATAAATAAAGGAAAAAATTTGCTGGAAGCAGACTTGCTTATAAACAAAGACTAAAACATCTGATTCTCTTACATATTAATTAGAATTTCTACTTTTCTCTTTTCTTCTTTAGTTCATACTGTTCTATAAAACATGTAAGCTGATGAATGTGTAAGCAAAACTGATGTAATACTTGCATAATGGATATATCAAGTGATTTATTATTCTATACTCCAGTAACATTTAAATAAAGTTAAAAAATAAAATAAAAAAATAAACACAAAAGCATATCTTTCAAAGTAAAAGGAAATAGCAGTATCTAGTAACTTAAGCACATAAGAAAAAATGAAGAGTACTGGAAATGTTAATAAGATAATAAATAGAAAAGATGGCATAAATATATTTTATCTTCTCTTAACTTTGTTAAAAGATACAAGATTGGATTCGTTGATAATGGTAACATTGTACTGTTGGGCAAGTAACAAATATGGATAAAATATTTATAATAATAGCATTAAAAGATAAAAAGGAAGCTGTGCTGGAATAAAAATATCTTTCTATGAAATTGCATCATGCCAGTGAGATGTAGTTTTATGATTTATATTGTAATCTCAAGAACAACCATAAAAAAATAATAGATTTTTAGACTGAATAAAAAGCTCCAAATACATGCTACTTATAAAAAGACATGCTTCATATTCAAAGACATAAGTAGGTTGAAAGTGAAAAGATAAAAGATAAACCATCAAAAGATACAGAGAGTATATTATTACCAGAAAAATATTAATAAAAGACATTTTATAACAAAGAAATTAGTAAATCAGGAAGACCGAATAACAGAATACATTCTTTTTACATGTACATGGAATATTTTTTCAATAATCCATATGATAGGCAAAAGCAAGTCACATTAAATGTAAAATGACTGAAATTTCTCAAAGTAGATTTATAAATAAGAATGGAATTAAAGTAGAAATAAATGACAGAAACTGGACATGGTGGCACATGCCTATAATTCCAGCAACCCGGGAGGTGGAGGCAAGAAGATCCAAAGTTCAAGGCCAGAGGCAGCCTGGTAACTTAGTGAGATCTTGTCTAAAGGTACAAAATTTGGCCAGGTGCAGTGGCGCACACTTGTAATTCCAGCAGCTCGGGAGGCAGAGGCAGGAGGATCGCAAGTTTGAGACCAGAGGCAGTCTGCGTAACTTAGCGAGACCCTGTCTCAAAAAGTACAAAAAATGGACTGGGGGCGCAGCTCAGTGGTCCAGCACTTGCAAAGCATGTAAGCGCGAGGCGCTGGGTTCAACCCCCAGTACAATAAATAAATAAATAAATAAATAAATAAAAAATTTTTTAAATGTTAAAAAGGGGAGGGGAGGCAGCTCAGTGGTAAAGTGCTTGGAAATTATGTGTGAGGCCCTGGGTTCAACCCCAAGTGCTGAGGGGGAAAAAAAAAAAAAGAAGAAAAGAAATTAATGACAAATTATAAAATGTCCAAACGTTCAAAACTTAAAGCCTTAAAAATAACTCTAGTCAAAGAAAAAAATCACAAGTAAAATTAAGAAATATTTTCAATTGAATGAAAGAAAACACATATTAGAAGTGATGGTATATCATTAAAGTGTATGAAGGAAAATTTGCAGCTTAACATGGGAAATAATAAGAATGTTGTAAAATCAGTAATTTTAAGTTTTCACATTAAGAAGGTATTTTTAAAATGATCAAATTAAAACAAAAGCAATCAGACAGAAAGAAATAATGAAGACTTCAACAGACACCAAGGAAACAAAAAACAAAGTCAACAAAACCATAAGTCCATTCCTCAAAAATGATAAACTTTTAATTGACTAAAAAACCAAAAGAGGACAAAAATTATAAAATGTGACTGATTAAGCAGACATCATGGAAAATCCTACAGAAATTATAGGAGTCATAGGAAAATATAAACAAAAGTATGACTTCAAATTTATAATTTGCTTGAGATGGCCACATTGGCTGAAAAAAAACATGAATTGTCAAAACTGACTCAGTAAGAAACAGCAAGTCAGGATAGATCTAACACAACTAGTAACTAAAACTCTACACACACAAAAAAGCCTGGGATCCAAGGCTCGCCTGGTAAGTTTTACCAGATATATAACACCAATCTTTCATGAGCACATTCAGAAACTAGAGCAGAAGGAAATACTTTTTTTGTATTTCAAGAGTCTAGTGATCCAAGTAATACTCTGCTATAATAGAGGATCTGGAATGACTCCAAAAGTCCAAGTGTTAAAGGCTTGGTCTTCAGCTTGGAGCTATTAGAAAACGGTAGACACTAAGGTGGTGCCTAGTGGGAGGTTTTTAGGTGACTGGCAGCTTGCCTTTGAAGGGGATTGTGGGATGCTGTTTTCTTCCTCTCTCTCCATTTTTGCAATCCAGGCATGAAGTGAGAAGCTTTGTTCCACTAAGCGGTCTCCAACATGATGCTTCTTCACCACAGGCCCATAATCAGTAAGGCCAACAGACCACTGACTAAAACCTTTAATATGTGAGCCAAAATAAACTTTTCCTCTTCAAAAGTTTATCACCTCAGGGATTTTGTTATCATCACAGAAAACTGACCAGCACACACTCTCCATCAAAGTGTATGTAACAGTCCTTTTTGTTTGTTTGGAGACAAGGTCTCACTGTGTAGCCCAGGCTATCCTAGAACTCACTATGTAAACCAGGCTGGTCTCAAATTTGCATTGTTCTACCTGCCTTAGCCTCCCCAGTGCTGGGATTACAGGTATATGACACCTAGTCCAATTCCATGCAATAGTTCTCAATAAAGCATGACCAAACTCAATCTACTAGCATATAGAAAGAATTATATTTCATAACCATGTGGAATTTTTTCCAGAATATAAAGGTAGTCTAATATGTAAAAAACAAGGTAATACACCATGTTAATAAAGAACAAATGAGGCTATAAGACAATTTCCTCTTCCTATTGAAAGACCATAGGCACAAAATTTATAGCTACTAACATGACTAATCTTTTATGTATTTTTTCTTTTACTTTTAACTGACAATTATTATACATACTTATGGAGTACAATAGGATGTTCAGGATAACTGGCATTGTGAACATCCTAAACATTTATGATTTCTTTGGCGTAAGAAGAGTCAAAGCTTGGTGTGGTAGCACACAACTATAATCTCAATACTGGGGAAACTGAGGCAAGAAGATCATGAGTTAAGGCTATCCTAGGTTACATATCAAGACCTCCCCTCAAAAAAAAAAAAAACCATTCAAAATCCTCTCTTCTAGCCATTTTCAAATATATAATGCCTTATTAACTATACTCACTCCACTATGCAAGAGAACACCAGTATTTATTGCTTCTATCTAATTGTAATAAGGTATTCAATGACTAATCTCTCTCCCCATGGGCCTCTCCCCTCCTCAATCCAGCCTAGAGTAAATAGTATTCTCTCCACTTCTATAACATTAACTTTTATATTGCACATGTGAGTAAAATGATACAGTATTTGTCCTTCTGTACTTCACTTATTTACCAAAATGTCCTTGAGGCTTATCTGATTTTACAAACAGGATTTCATCTTTTTTATGGCTCTGTAGTATTCTGTTGCACATACATGTTGCTCTTAGGTGCCACTGAGTTGGATCCAACTCATAGTGACCCTCACAGGGTTTTCAATGAGTGATTGTTTTGGGATCGCTTTGGGACTGGACTGCCACTTGCTTCTCCTGTTTTTGTGGTGCTAGGCATCAAACCGAGGGCCTCAGAGAGCACAGATCAGCACTCTACCAACTGAGCTAAATCCCAGTCCAAGTGTTACCTAGGCTGTCCTTGAACTCACGAACTTCCTGCCTCATTCTCCATAGCTCATTGATTACTGGTGTGCGACACCACCCATTAATAGGGTTTTTTGTTGCTGTTGTTTTGTTTTTGAGACAGGGTCTTGCTTTGTAGCCCCATTTAGCATGGAACTTTCTATATAGTCCAGGCTGGCCTCGAACTTGTCCCAATCCTCCTGCCTCAGTCTTCTGAGTGCTGGGATTACAGGCATACACCACCACACAAGCTTATATCTATTAATCTGAGACCAGAAACTGCAGCCACGTTGTCCATTCTGAGAAGATCAGCCCACTCATGAACTGAGAAATAACTAGGCAGCCTCACCAACTACAGATTACTCAAGGAAGGTGGGCAGCCCTCCCGGAGCAGATTAGGCCCACAGGGCCCCATGGCGTGATCCATTCAGTCTTCAGACACTCAAGGGTACCCTGTATAATGCAACCCCAATATCATGAACCCCTCAGAAGGTGATAGGTGCCACGCCTCTGGTGCTGGTCCAACCATGCCTCAACTGCATAGGCTGCCAGAGTGGCCCCATTCCCTGCTACTTGTGGAAACTGACAGGTGCCCCACAACCTCAATATACTACACTTCTCAAATAGCTGCCAGCAAACCCAATCTTCCTAAGAGACTTATACTCTCGATGGCCATGCAATCCTGTAACTTCTTCAGCCCAGGCCACTGAGACATCTGCAGAAATTGCTGATGTAGATCAGAGCTGAAAAAGTTAAACAATTACTGCATTAAAGTACTACATGGAATCAAAGGCAATGTAGCTTACCCAAATGATATCCAATGACACATCTCCTAGAAGGTCTTTTATTACAAAAGCCACCACATGATGCTGGTAGGTGCAACTGACCCATCACATACACAAACATGAACACAGGGATAAAAGAATCATGAAAAAACAAGGTTCCATAACATGCCTCCAAAGCAAGAAAATAACTCACAGCAACTGCCCGGAAAGAAAAGGAAATTGATGAACTGCCTGAGAAAGGCCTCAAAGTAATGATGTTAAGGAAACTAAATGAAATACAAAAAAAACCACAATTCAACAAAATTGGGAAGACAATTCTTATGAGTAAGAAATTCAACAAAGATACAAGAATCATTAAAAAAGAATAACACAGGACTAAGACTCCATAAACAAAATAAAACATACAGCTGAGAGCCTCAGCAGGAGATCAGCAGACTAGATTATGCAGAAGAATAAATTTATGAGCTTGAAGACAAGTCTTTTGAAATAAACCTGTGAGGATTGTTAGAGAACAAAGAAAAGGGATTCAAGTCAGCTAAACCGACTCTATCTCCTCCTCCACAAAGAGGAACAAAATTAACAAGTGCCCGGCTGCATTTTGAGTTGAGTGACCATAAGACAAGGCTGGTAATCAGCAAGAGAAAGACTCAAACCTTCTAAGATTCAGAAAGCTGGGACAACAGCACATAAAGAAAAGCAAAAACACCCTGATACCTGCCACTCTGGCTCCATAGCTCTCAAGTGTGAGATTCCCTTGTGCAGGGTTGAGAGAGAAAGGGACGAGTCCTAGTAAACTTTATCAGCATGTTTCCAACTCCAGCTATTGGAAAGTATCATAACCCTCACAGCCTTGCAGTCCATATAGATAAGTAACCAGAAACATGCAGGATAGCTAGGACTGAAAGGAGATGCCCATAGGGTTCCTGCCTCACTCCCCCAGCACTGACAGAGTGGGGAAGGAATGCTTCACTTTGTAGATTCTGCTCTACCCACAGGGGGATACTCAGGGTACCTTGAGTAACTCTGCAGCACTAGCCACCACCCTGCCTAGGGAGTGCACTGCCACTAAAGCGGCAGAGAGGAAGCTGCCACCCCACCCCACCCCACCCAGGTGGTTCTGAACACTGCCTGACACCATACCATATCTACACATTGCTGTCATGGCTAGGTGTGAGCACCATAAAAGGGAGTGCTATACTTCCTGCTACTTTTCCTCTGAAGCATCAGGACTCACAGCACTGACTGGTAAGAGGACAAGTGCTGCATTACTCATGGGGCCACTGGTGTCAGAGGTACTTGTTAGGAGCAGAGCTAGCATCAATAGGGGCCAAGGTAGCATCCACTTTCTGATAGGGGCCGCCACTCCCACAGTAGAGTAGTCACACAGTGAGCACCCCATACCCACTGCTATTGGACCCCACCTGAATGAATTGCTAGATTGTCCCCACTCCTGTGTAGCCAGGAGAAAGAGTGGGTATCTCTTAACTCGGCTGTGATATGCACTGTGCCCAGTGTCATTAATCACAGTGAAGAAGCTACAGGGAGAATATACTACTGTGCCCAAGCTGGAAACAAAGCAAATATTGCATAATAAACCAACATTCAAGAAACATCCTTCATGATAAAGCTTCTTATTAAGAAGGCTACCCATAAAAATATTAGAGACAACTTATCCACCAAGTGTACAAATTTTAACATAACAGCACAAAAGATAAGAAAAAGTAATGATGCATCCAAAATAAAATAATAACTCTCTAGACATAGATTCCAAAGAAATCATTGTGGACTAGATACAGATAAAGAAAGAAACTTCAGGATATGAATTAGAAATTAAGGAATGAGATGCAAATTCTGAGAGAACGAAATAAAACTTTGAAATGAAGAGCTTTAAAAGTCAAACAAAAAATACAGTTGAAAGTCTGGAAAACAGCCAGGTGTGGGGCACACGTCTATAATTAACACTTGGGAGGCTGAAGCAGGACAACCGCTGTTGAGTTCAAAGCCTACCTGGACTACGTAACCAGACCATATCTCAAAAAAACAAAATCCAAACACCAAAAAACAAAAACAAGGGCAACAAAGAGACTACATTAAGTGCAAGGAAAAAGACTATCCGAACTTAAAGACAGGTATTTTGAAATACCCCAGTTAAGACAAAAAGAATAAAAGAAGAAAAAACTGAGGATGGAAGAGAGCATTTAAGACCATTGTGGCACTACTAAACAAATATTTGCATTTTGTGAATAGCTGAAGTAGAAAAGAAAAAAGGTAAAGGCACAGAAAACCTAGTTAATGACATTAACAGCAAAAAACTTCCCAAACCTTAGCAAACATATGCACATCCATATTACAGAGGCTTATTGGACCAAAAATGACATGATCAGAAAAGATCTTCATCATAGACATATTATATAGTCAAAGAGTCAAAAGTGCATGGCAAAGAAAGAATTCTAAAATCTGCTAGACAAAAGAGCCAATTCACATTTAAAAACACTTCCATTAGACTAGGAGCAGATTTCTCCACAGAAACATTACAAACCTGGAATGGATACAATGATATATTCCAAGTTATGAAAGAAAAATACTACTGACTAAGAATACTAACCCCAGAAAGGCAATCCTTCACAAATGAAGACAGACCATCCAACACCAGCAAAACCAGGGAATTCATGACCAGCTTTATAGATATGTTTAAAGGAATCCTATACATAGAAGTAAAGAAATATACCAGTAATTACCATGATGAAAACATTGGAAATTATACATCCCATTGCCAGGCATAGTGGTGCACACTGGTAATCCCCATGACTTGGAAGCCAGAAGCAAGAGGATAGTGAGGTGGAGGCATCCTGTATAAGTTATGGAGATTCTATCTCTGAAAAAAAGAAAGAAAATAAAAGAAAAGAAAGAAAGGAAAAAGAAAGAAAAGGAAAGGAAAAAAAAGGCTGAGGTGCAATCTAGTAGCAGAGCACTTGCAAAGTAAGTGCGAAGCCCTGGGTCTAACCTCCAAGTACTGCAAAAACAAAAAACAAAACAAATGACAACAACAACAACAACAAAACAAAGAAAACATAAATCCCAATAACAGGGGTAGATACACAAAAGAGAAGTGGAAAGGAATTAATCATCAATAAAGTAAACCATCAAACCACAAAGAAACGAGAAAGAACAATATTCAAAAAGTTAGAAGAAAATTAACAAAATGACAGGAATAATTTCTTACCTATCAATATATAACCTTGAAAGTAAATGGATTAAATTCTGCTACTAATGTATACAAATTTGTCGAATGGATTTTAAAAAATGATCCAATATGCTATATATAAGAAACTCATTTCATCAGTGAAGATACATAAAAACTACAATAAAAATATGAAAAATTATATTCCAAGGAAACACAAACCTACAGCAAGCAAGACTAGCTGTGTTTACAGCAGACAATTTAGACCTTAAAACAAATTGTAAGACACAAAGAAAATCAGTATATAATGATTGTGGGATCTACTCAACAACAAGATACGATGACTGTAAATGTTTATTCATCTAATTTCGAAGCACCAATTTTATTTACTTTTTGTTTGTTTTTGTGGGGGTATCAATTTTTATAAAACAAACAGTACTGGACTTAAAGTGAGAGAGGCTCCAATACAATAATAATGGGAGACTTTAAGACTTTCAACAGATTTCAACAATTTTTATCAATGGACCACCAAAAACAATTCAACAAAGAATAACTCAAATCATCCACCAAAAAAAAATTCAACAAAGAATAACCCAAATTGAACTATACTATAAAACAAATGGATCTACCAATTCTGTTTTGTATACTGACTCTATGTATTCTTTCCAACTTCTTTTGATGCTTCCTGTATTGTTTAATACTTTCCCTGTAGAATCTTTCACTAATGCCAATTGAGGCTTTAATGTTTTCTTTGGTTTTCTGCCTCCAGGTCTTTGCACATGTTATTATAATATTTGTTTTTGTATTCTTGAGCTGCCTTTTGAAATCTTCTGTTTAGTTCTCTAACTTCAAGAACACAAGGAGTCATTATACAAAAAACAATTTGTAAGTGACCAATCATTTCAAGAGGTTGCATATAAGAGGAACCAATGGTACTGAAGGACAAAGTGGAAGCCACCTTGAAAGAACTGGCAGAACACAAGGCTCCAGGAATTGATGGGATACCAACAGAGATATTTCAACAAACAGATGCAGCACTGGAAGTATTAACGTTTTTTTTTGCCAGCAGATTTGGAAAACAGCTACCTGGCCAAATGACTGGAAGAGATCTATACTTGTGCCTGTTCCCAAAAAAGGGGATCCAACTGAATGTGGAAACTATTGGACAATATCATTAATATCACATGCAAGAAAAATTTTACTAAAGATCATTCAAAAGTGACTGCAACAGTATATAAACAGGGAATTGCTAGAAAATCAAGCCAGTTTCAAAAGACGACAGGGAACCAGGGACATCATTGCTAATGTCAGGTGGATATTAGCCGAAAGCAGAGAATATCAAAAAGATGTCCATCTATGTTTTATTGACTACGCAAAGGCATTTGACTGTGTGGACCCTAACAAATTATGGATAACACTTCAAAAACTGGGAATACCAGGGCATGTAACTGTACTCATGAGGAATCTGTATGTGACCCAGGAGGCAGTTGTTCAATAGAACAAGGGAACACTGCCTGGTTTAAAGTTGAGAAAGGTGTGCATCAGGATTGTATACTTTCAGCATATCTCTTCAATATATTTGCTGAGCAAATAATCTGAGAAGCTGGGCTTTATGAGGAAGTACATGGCATTAGGATTGGAGGAACTCTCATTAACAATCTGTGTTACACAGATGACACAACTCTTGCTTGCTGAAAGTGAAGAAGATTTAAAACATTTACTGATGAAGATCAAAGATCATAGCCTTTAGTATGGATTGCAATAAAACATCAACAAAACAAAAATCCTTACAACTGGGTCAGTATGCAACTTTACAATAAAGGGAGAAAAGATTGAGATTGTTCACGATTTTTCTTTGCTTGGTTCTATAATCAATACCCATGAAGCAGCAGTCAAGAAATCAAAAGATCCATTGCTTTGGGAAAAGCTGTGGCAAAAGACCTCTTTATTGCATTGAAAAATAAAGAGGTCACATTGAAGATGAAAGTGTGCTTGATTCATGCCATGGTGTTTTTAGTTGCATCATATGGTTGTGAAATCTGGACATTGAAAAAGGGAGACAGGAGAACTAATGCTTTTGAATTATGGTGCTGGAGACGAATATTGAATATACCATGGACTGCCAAAAGACCCAACAGATCTGTCCTAGAAGAAGTGCACCCAGAGTGCTCCTTGGAAGCAAGAATGGCCAGACTCCGTCTTACATATTTCGGGCATGTAGTCAGAAGAGAGCAATCCCTAGAGAAAGACATTATGTTTGGGAGAGTGGTAGGTCAATGAAAAAAAAGGAGAACCCTCCACCAGATGGATTGACACAGTGTCTGCAACAATGGGCTTAAACATAAATAAGTTCGAGTGCCTGGCACAGAATCGGGAAGTGTTTGGATCTGTTGTACACAGGGTCGCTATGAGTCGGACTTGACTCGATGGCACCTAACAACAACAACAACAACGTATGGTTAACAAATTGGAAAATCCAGAAGAAATGGATATATTTCTGAACACATAGGATCTACCAAAACTGAAATGTAAGAACATTAAAAAAAAATCTGAATAGGCTGATAACAAGTGATAAAATTAAATCAGTAATTTCCCATGAAAGAAAAGCCCAAGCGAGAATGCCTTCACTGCTGAATTCTACTTAACTTTTAAAGAAGAACTGATGCCAGTTTTTCTCAAACTATTCCAAGAAAATTAAAGAGTTGGAACACTTCCAAACTCATGCTATGAGACTACCAATGCTGTTACCAAAACCAAACATGAACACAAGGAAACAGAAAACTACAGATCAATAACCCTGATGACACAGATGCAAAAAATGTCAACAATACACTAGCAAACTGAATTCAAGAGTGCATCAAAAAGATCACTCAACATGATCAATCTGGTTTCTCCTAAGGATGAAAGGGTAGTTCAATATAAAGAAATCAATTAAGTCAATACATCATAACAATAGAATGAAGGATAAAAAATATGATGACCTCAACACATACATAACAAGCACCTGATAAAATTAAACATATCTTTTTGATAAAAGTCCTGAACAAATTAGGTATAGAAAGATCATACTGCAACACAGTAAAAACAGGACATGATAAAATTCACAGCCAACATCTTCCTGGAATGGGCTGTCCATAATCGCCACTCTAATTCAAGATAGTAGTCAAAGTATTAGCCAGAGCAATTAACCAAAAGGAAGAAATAAAAAGCAAAAAATAGGAAGGGAAGAAGTCAAATTATCCCTTTTCTCAAATGATAAGATTCTATGAACAGGAATATATGAAGAACGTACTAAAAGTCTATTTGATAAGTAAATTTAGTAAAGTAGTAGGAAAAAATCATCACAAAAAATTGGTAGCTTTCTTTTTTACCAATACTGAATTTGCTGGGAAAAAACAATCATCAAAAGGAATCCCATTCACAATACCAACAAAAAACACTTTAGGAATAAACTTAACCAAAGAAGTAAAAGACAAAGAAAAATTACAAAACAATAAAAAAGAAATTAAAGAAGACATAAAAATTGAAATACCTCCTAGTGTTTATGAAATGGAAGAATAAATATTGATCCATTGCAATGTCCATCAAAATACCAACGACATTTGTCAGAACTAGAAAAAATAGTCCTTAAATTCATATGGAAGCACAGAAGACTCCAACTAGAGAAAGCAATCTTGAGCAAAAGCAACAAAGCTGGAGGAATCACAATACCTGATTTCAAGACATACCGTAGAATCATAGTAACAAAACAGCATGACACTGGCATAATAAAAACAGGCACACAGATCAAAGGAATAAGATAGATATGGCAGAAACAAACCTACATATCTATAGCCAACCTATTTTCAGCAAAAACTTGAAAAACATACATTGGAAAAAGGATAGCCTGTTCAATAAATTTTACTGGGAAAAGCAAAAGACTGACTCCTATTTTTTAAACAACCTTTATTTATATATGCTTGTTTTTTGAAACAGGATCTCAATAAGTAGCCAAGGCTGGCCTTGAACTCACAATCTCCCTGCCTCAGCCTCCTGAGTACTGGAATTATAGGCATGTGCTACCATGGCCAGCTACAAGTGAAACTTTTTAAATGTTCATTATACCCAATTGAACTATACATTCAATGTAATTTCTAACAAAATATCACACATTTGCCAGTTTACCATACTATGGGGTCTTGTGTATTGTTATGAGGCTAAAAGCTATGCTACCAGTATTACAGATACCAGCAGGGTCACCCATAATGGACAGGTTTCAGCTGACCTTCCAGACTAAGACAGAAAAGAGAGGAGGACTTCGCAACTGACTCTGGAAACAATAAACCATAGAAAAAACTATAAGTAGCAGAGAAACATTATCAGATATATTGCCAAAAATGAGCACCTCAGGTTGGAAGGCATTCAAGAGACTAGTGGGAATGAGTTGCCTCCTCAAAGTAGAGTCTACATTATGATGAAAATGGAGTAAAGCTACTGGGATTGCCATTTACTGATGTGGCATGACTCAAAATGAGGAGAACAACTGTAAACATCTTAGAACATGGAATGTATGTAGTAAGAATTTAGGAAAATTAGAAATCGTCAAAAGAAAAATGGAGGGCAGAAACATTGACACTCTAGGCATCAGTGAGGTACAATGGACCAGCATGGGCCATTCTGAATCAGTTAATCATATGGTCAACGCTGCTAGGACTGATCAATTAAAGAGAAATAGGATTGCATTTATGATCATAAAAGACATCTCATGATCTGTCCTGAAGTACAATGCTACAGTGACAGAGTAATATCCATATGCTTACAAGGAAGGCCAGTTAATGTAACTACTATTCAAATTTATGCACCCAGCAGTGAAGCCACAAATGAAGATAGGGAAGATTTCTAACAGCTTCTTCTATCTGAAATACAGGGAGCATGCAATAAGGATGTACTGATGACTGGAATGCAAAAGTTGGAAGCGAAGAAGAAGGTTCAATAGTTGGAAAATATGGCCTTGATGACAGAAATGATGCTGAAGATTGCAATATAGAATTTTGTCAGATCAATCACTTTTCATAGCAAATACATTTGTTCACCAACATAAACGACAACTATACATAGGGACTTCAATAGATGGATCATACAGGAACCAAATCAACTACATTTGTGGAAAGAGATGATGGAAAAGCTCAACATCAAATATCAGAATAAGACCACATGTTGGATTGTGAATCAGACCATCAACTGTACCTATGCAGGTTCAAAATGAAATGGAAGAAAATTAGAACAAGTGTGGGGAAGCCAAGGTATGACCTTGAGTATATCCAACCTGAGTTCAGAGACCACCACAAGAACAGGTTTAATGCATCAGACGTGAATGACAGGAAATCAGACAAGTTGTAGCATGACATCAAAGATATCATTCATGAGGAAAGAAAACGTTACTTGAAAGACACAAACAAAGAAAAGACCAAAATACATGTCAAAGGAGACTCTGAAAGTTGCCCTTGAACACTGAACAGCTAAAGTAAAAAGACATGATGAAGTCAAAGAATTAAACAGAAGATTTCAAAAGGCAGGTTGAGACGACCAAATCAAATATTTTAATGACATGTGCAAAGAGCTGGAGGCAGAAAACCAAACAGGAAAAACATGCTCTGTGTTTCTCAACTTAAGGAAGTGAAGAAAAAATTCAATCCTCGAGTGGCAACAGTGAAAGATTCAACAGGGAAAATACTAAATGATGCAGGAAACATCAAAAGAAGATGGAAGGAATATACAGAGTCATTATACAAAAAAGAATTGGTAGATGACCAATCATTTCAAGAGGTTGCATATGATGAGGAACCAATGATATTGAAGGACGAAGTAGAAGGTGTCTTGAAGGAACTGGTGAAATACAAGGCTCCAGGAATTGATGGAATACCAATAGGGACGCTTCAACAAATGGATGCAGCACTGGAGGTGCTAACCTGTTTATGTTAAGAGATTTGGAAAACAGCTATCTGGCCGACTGACTGGAGGAGATTCATATTTGTGCCAACTCCCAAGGAAGGGAATCCAACTGAATGTGGAAACTATGGAATGATATCATTAATATGACACACAAGCAACTTTACTAAAGATCATTCAAAAGTGACTGCAGTAGTATATAGACAGGGAATTGCCGGAAAATCAAGCCAGATTCAGAACAGGGCGGGGAACCAGGGACATCATTGCTGATGATGTCAGATGGATATTAGTCAAAAGCAGACAATACCAAAAAGGTATCTGTCTATGTTTTATCGGCTATGTAAAGGCATTTGACTGTGCAGATGGTAACAAATTACGGATAATACTGCAAAGAATGGGAATACCAGAGCACTAATTGTACTCATGAGGAATCTGTATATGGACCAGAGGGCAGTCATTTGAATAGAACAAGGAAACACTACTTGGTTGAAAATTGAGAAAGCTGTGCATCAGGGCTATATCCTTTTCATATCTCTTCAATTTCTATGCTGAGCAAATAATCTGAGATACTGGACTTTATGAAGAAGAATGTGGCATCAGGATTGCTGGAAGCCTCATTAACCTGCGTTATGAAGATGTCTCAACTCTGCTTGCTGAAAATGAAGAGGATTTGAATGGTTTACATAGTGTTTTCCCCACGTTATCAGTTTGCTGCACTGTGGGGGCTTGTATGTTTCAATGAGGCTGAAAGCTATGCCACTGGTATCTCAGATGCTAACAGCGTTACCCATGGTGGACAGGTTTCAGCTGAGCTTCCAGACTAAGACAGACTAGGGAGTAGGACCCAGTGAACCACTCCCAAAACAACTAGCCATTGAAAACCCTATGGATAGCAAAGAAATACTGTCAGATATAGTGCCAGAAAATGAGCCCCCCAGGTTGGAAGGCACTCAAAAGACTACTGCGGAAAATGATGGAAATGGAGTGAAGCCCCAGGGACCTCCATTTGCTGATGTGGCATGACTCAAAATGAGGAGAAACAACTGTAAACATCCACTAATAATTGGAACATGGAATGTACATAGTATGAATCTAGGAAAATTAGAAATCATTAAAAGAGAAATGGAACGCATAAACATTGATATCCTCGGCATCAGTGAGCTAAAACAGACCAGCATGGGCCATTTTGAGTCAGGCAATCATATGGTCTACTATGCTGGGAATGATAAACTAAAGAGAAATGGGGTTGCATTCATCATCAAAAAAGACATTTCAAGATCTGTCATGAAATACAATGTTGTCAGTGATAGAATAATATCCATACGCCTACAAGGAAGGCCAATTAATATGACATTATTCAAATTTATGCACGCACCACTAAGGCCACAAATGAAGAAAGGGAAGACTTCTATCAGCTTCTGCAATCTGAAATAGATCAAACATGCAATCAAGACATACTGATAATCACTGGTGACTGGAATGCAAAGGTTGGAAACAAAGAAGGCTCAGTAGTTGGAAAATATGGTCTTAGAGACAGAAATGAAGCTGGATATCGCATGATAGAATTTTGTCAGACCAATGACCTTTTCATTGCAAGTACATTTTTTCAGCAACATAAAGGGAGACTATACACACGGACTTCACCAGATGGAAGGTACAGGAATCAGATTGACTATATATGTGGAAAGAGACAAAGGAAAAGTTCTATATCAAATGTCAAAATAAGACCAAGTGCTGACTGTGGATCAGACCATCAACTTCTCATATGCAAGTTCAAACTGAAGCTGAAGGAAATTAGAACAAGTATACGATAGCCATGGTATGACCTTGAATATATCCCACCTGAGTTCAGAGAACACCTCAAGAATAGGTTTAATGCATTGAACACAAATGAGAAGAGACCAGATGAGTTGTGGCATGACATAGATGATATCATTCAAGAAGGAAGCAAAAAATTATTAAAAGGACAAAAAAAAAAAAAAAAAAAGGAAAAGACCAAATTACATGACAAAAGAGACAGTAGAACTTTCCCTTGAACGTCAAGCAGCTAAAGTAAAAGGAGGACATGATGAAGTTAAGGAACTAAACAACTCCACGGCACCTAACAACAACAACAATTTAAAGGCTCTCAAGAAAGTATGTTTTCAGATTCTATTTCTATAAATTATAAATCAAGGGGCTGGGAGTTTAGTATAGTGGTAGAGCACTTGCCTAGCACATGTGATATCTGGGGTTTGAACCTAAGAGTAAGTAAATGAATAAATAAACACCAGCACAATGATATCTGGAAAATTCTAAAATATGTGTAACTAAATATTACATTTCTAAATAATCTGTGTCAAAGAAAAACTGAAAAGGATAATGCAAAGTATTTTGAACTGAATGAAAATGCATACACAATTCATCCAATTTTAGGGGTTATAGATAGAGCAGTGCTTAGAGAGAAGTTTATATATAGAATAAAGTTCCTATTTTAGTAAAAAAAGAAAGGTCTCAAATCAATGACTTCAGGTCCCATGTTGAGAAGCTAAAATGAGTATAGGAACTGAAACCCAAAATAAGCAGAAAAAAGGAAACATAAGAGCGGATATCAATGAATAAGAAAACAGAAAATTAGAGAAATTCAAAGTAACCAAATTTTATTTGTTAAGAAAAAACAGGGCAGCTGGGCATGGTGGCAAAGGCCTGTAATCCCAGTACTTGGGAGGCTGAGGAAGGATGATTATAAGTTCAAGATTAGCCCAGGCTACATGGTGAGGCCCTCTCTCAAAACAAAACAAAACAAAACAAAACAAAAACAGGACGGAGGGAAGGAGTTAAAGAGGTAAGGAGAGAGAGAGAGAGGGAGGGAAAAAAAGAAGGAACAAGGAAGGGAGGGAGAGAAGGGAAAGGAGGGATGGAAAAATTAGGCTGTGTTTCACTATGATGTGAACGGTTCTGCCACATGTTCTTCCCAATACGATGGACTGAAACCTCTGAAACCATGACCCAGTAATTCCTGTTGCTTAAGTTGTTTATATTAGATATTTTGTCACCCCAGCCAACAACTGATTTACAGAGGAAGTTAGTAACAGAGAAGTGGGGTTACTTCTACCACTATCTGACTATGTGGTTCAGAAGTCTTCAGAACTGGTTTGTAAGAGGAGTTTAGGAAAGTATGGACAAGCAGGCTAGAGAAGGCCTACAATGCTGTAAAGCAGAGCTTAATATGTTATTTTGGTAGGAGCTCAGAAAACCAGAATCCTGATAGAAATGTGGACAGCAAAGGCTACTCATAAGGTTTCAGATGGGAATAAAGACTGTGTCTGGAACTGGATTAGAAAACATTTGTATCACATTGTGATAAAAAATTTGTTTATATTTGACCCTGTTCTAATACCATGAGAAGCTGAGTTTAAAGGTAAAGGACTAAGTAATCTGGCAGAGAAAATAAATAGAGCAAAGCAGGAAGACTTGAACTTGTAGTTTGGTCTGAAAAGCCATGTGAAGTTTGGGCTAAGGAAGGCATAGTTTCTGAAGAGACTGATGCCATCAGAAAGAGGCCCAATACTTTACTTTGGGACAATAGGGAAGATTCCTGAAATACATCTGAGGGATTGGCTAGACCATACCTTCCAAGGTTATGAAAGAATAACTCATTTGAAAGACCTTCCCTTGAGAAGGGAGTGCATCCAGCATACCCTGTATGCACAGGGCTACGTAGGAAGTTGTCCCCCAGGATTCGTTTCATTACGGCTGTGGTCTAAAGTGGTTGTGGCTACCCCTTAAGGTGGTGGCAGAACTTGGTTCTATCCACATGGTGCTGGTTTTGCAGGCATGCAAAATGCAAGAATTGAATGGTCACAGAGGCGGTTACTCAGATTTCAAAGTAAGACCTGGAAGGACAAGGCAATTTGTGACCGAGTTGCAGTACTTGGAGGAAACCCTGAAAGGGTAATGAATGAAGCTGTGAGGGTGAATACTAAGATGCAGTGAAGACCTGAGGATGCTGAAGATACAAGAAGAAATGTGGAATGTCTATTAAGTGGTACCAGTCCAAGACAGAGGTCATATGGGCTGCAAATGGCAAGGCCATAAAGGAGGGACTACCTAAGCTTTTGGGAACTAGGATCATGATACCATGTGTACCAGATGCTAACTGAGGATCTACAGGACTTAACATTTCCCCTCATGAGTTTTGAGCTTTCCTTACTGTTCTCTTGTTCCTGCTTATTGGTATGGGAGTGTTTACAGCACGCCACTCTATGTTAGAATTAGAAGTATGTAACTTTCTCTTTGATTTTATAGGGGCTCACACCTAAGCATTCACCTTGAATCTCAGAAGAAACGTTGAACTTGGACTTTGAAATAATGCTGAGACTCTTCATATTATGGGGTCTCTTGGCAATAGACTGAAATTATTTTGTGCTGTAAGATGGAAATAAGATTTTTGGGGGCCAGGAGCAGAATGTTATGGTTTGGATATAGTGTTCCACTCAAACACTAATGTATTGAAGGCTTGGTCCCCAGCTGGCAGTACTGTGTTGCAGGTTTTGGAAACTTCAGAAGGTGGAGCCTAGCTGGAGAAAGGTGGTCAGGGGGCATGTCCATGTAGCTAAGATCTTTCCCTGGCTGCCATCATGTGAACTTCTCTGTCTCACCATGCCCCCACTGCCATGATAGACTGAAACCTCTGAAACCATGGGTGAAAATAAATTCTTGCTGCCTTAAAAAGAGATAATGAAATTACATAGCCCCTGACAGACTCACCAGAGAGAGAAACAGAGGAGAAAGAGAAGGGGTAGAGGGTACAGAAGAGGGGAGAGGAGAGAAGAAAGGAAAAAGAAAGAGAGGTAAAAAACATCATTATTATAAATAACTTTATGCTGACCGTTGAATACATTTCAATAACTTAGGTGACCAATTTCTTTTAAGACATAACTACCAAAAGTTACTCAAGAAAAAGGTAACCAGAAAAGACCCATATCTAATTAAGTAATTTAATTAGTAGTTGTGATGGTTATCATTAATTGTCACCTTTATTGGATTGAAAAATGCCTAGGAGACTAGTACAGAAAACTTCTGGGTGTGTTTAGGAGACAGTTTCCAGAGAAGATTAACCAATCAATAAATAAAAGATGAAGAAAGAGAAAGTCCGCTAGCGTTGGCATTTTCTTTCTGTGCTTCCTGGCCATGATGATGTGAGCTGCTTGCTCTGCCACATACTCTCAGCCATGAGGTGTGAAACATTAGAAACTGTGATCTGAAATAAATCTTGCCTTCTTTCAATTTTTTCTCTGAGGTATTTGTCCAAGCAATGAAAAGCCAACTAACACAGGGGTTAAAATATTCGTAAAGAGAAAACTCTAAGCCTGAGTAGCAGAATTCGTACCTGAGGAACTTACACCAATTACTCTCTTTCAGAAAATTAAGGAAAGAGTATCCTGCAACTCAATTTAGGTCACCATGATCCTAACACCTAACAGAACTGCAGACATTTATCAAAATAAAAAGAGCTATTCATCTCTCTTGAACAGAGAGGGAAAAATTCTTAGGAAATTGTTAGCAAATCATATCCAATAACATACACTAAAAAATACATCGTAACTTTGTGAATTTTATCCCAAAGTTGGGTGGTTGAACTCAGGGCCTCATGCAATGCTAGGCAGTCACTCTACCACTGAGTCACACCCCTAACCCTTTTGTAATTTTTTGAGACATGGATTCATAAATTTGCACAGGATAACACTGGCCTGGAACTTGCAATCTGCTTACCTCAGCCTCCCAAATTGCTGGAAATACAGGTGAATGCCATAGTGCCTAATGACTTTGTAGGTTTTGACCCATGAATTCATATTAACCTTTCAAAATCAACCAATTTATTCACATTAACAGTGGTGAATAAGAAAAATCACATAATGATCTCAATAGATGCAAAAAAACAATTCACAAAATCTCACATATATTCCAAATAAAAACTCCCAGAAAAACATGGAAACGTCCTCAATCTGACAAATGGCATCTATGGAAGGAATACTAACAGGGATCAACATACTTAATGGTAAAGTTTCTGATTTTGCTTAGAGAAAAAAGCCAGAATAAAATAACAATAATAAAAATGAGTACATACTGTATCTTCCTATTTCTATAAAACTCCAGAAAATACACACAAATCATAGAGCAGATCAATGATTGCTTGAGGATCATCAGGAAGAGGGGAGTAATAGAAAGGGGGGTATAGGAATTACATAGTGCCATGAGAAAACACTTAAGAATGACAGATATATTTACTATTCTGCTTGTGGTGGTTTTACAGGTGTATATATGTGAAAACTCATCAAATTATGCACCTTAATGTGCAGTTGGTGTTACTTCATTTATACATTAATAAACATGTAGTGTCTGCAGCCATAGCACCCTGGCATCCTATTATGCCTGATCTTGGAAGCTAAGCAGGGTCGGTCTGGTTAGTCCTTGGATGGTAGACAGCCTGGGAATACTAGATACTGCAAGCTAGGGAGAAAGACCTGGCAACCCACTCCTGAAACAATCTGTCATTGAAAACCCTATGAATAGCAGAGAAGCACTGACAATAGTGCTGGACATGGGACAGTATCAGAGAGTGTTCTACTCTGTTGTACCCAGGGTCGCTATGAGTTGGACCTAACTTGATAGCACCTAACAATAACAACAAAGCTGTAGTATGAAAGGATAAAAAAGACTGCATGGCAGGTACATGTAAGTTTGTGGGTTTTTTCCCAAATAAATATAATACAATATCATGTTGTATCATAATTTTGCAGTTCATGCCAGGAAGACAATACAAAACATCAACAACCCATACTCAAAAAGTCTTTGGCCTTATTTCAAAACATTTTTATACCTTGACCTGAAATGTTTAAGTTCTGTTTAAATATCAAAGATATTTATATGTACACACACACAATTCCCTTTTTTAAAAAAAATCCTTCTATTAATCTACCAACTAAGTCTCAGAAATGCCTGAAAAAAAGTGTTTCTGTTATATGAACATGTATACTTCAACATATAATAGAAGTATAGATATATACGATTCATTAATTTCTATGTGAAAAATGTTCTTTTATACAGTAGTTAGTACTTTTAAAATTTTTCAGACTTCACAGTAAGACAAAGTAAATTCTTTTGCAACATAGTATAACAAACAATTCTTTGCTAACAAATCTGCTCACATTTAGAGTTGAATGTAAAAAAGAGTGACAATACGGCCTTGCATTATGTGTAGGGGTGCTCTTTTTCATCCTCATTCCTCCCATTTATATGGTATTAAAAAAACTAGCAGTTAATTTGACAATGGAACAAGACAGTACTGTAGAGCAAGTAAGGAATTTAATTTTTTCAAATGTGATAATAACATCTTATTAAGAGCCGAGTGTGGTGGCATATGCCTATAATCCCAGTGACTCGAGCTGCAAAGGCAAGATTGTGAGTTTGAGGCCAGAAGCAGCTTGTGTAATTTAGCAAGACCCTGACTCAAAAAAAAAAATCTTATTAAGGCCAATTAATTTAGTGATAACATTAATTAACATTCTGCCAGTAGAACCTCAAGTATATAGGCTGCCTCCAACAGTAGGGTTCAGAGTTTGGAAGAATATGGCAGCAGTAATGATGACAAAATTTCCTCCACACATTTACTGAGCATTTCTAGGCAAAGTGGTCTACCAGAAAATAAAACAATTAGTAGAGTTTTATAGCTTTAGAATTAGATTGGAATACAAACAAGCAACAATCATTTAAGTTAAAAAACTTCTAAATGATTTAAAAAATCCCTTACCGGTATCTATGAACAAATATACCCTTAAAAATAGAGTTCATCATATTTTCAATTTCATCTTGATTTTCTTGTAGCTGAAATGAAAAAAAAAATGTAAATTATAATGCTGATCATTTTATTTGGAATGAATAGTTCCAATTGTTTTTACTTTCTACTTATTCTGGGTAGCTAGCAATGCTCTTGCTCAGAGCACAACAGATGGCTCAAGTTACCAGTATACCTGCATTATTTCTACATCTGTACCACTGGCACATCTAACTTTCTGTCTATCTCTACACACATACTACACAATGATGAGGAAGGAAGGAAAGAAGGAAGATTAACCATTCTATGATGGTTAATCTAGATTGTCCACTTGACTGGACTGAAAGATGCACATCTATTAATGTGTCTTCGAGGGCATTTCCAGAGACAATTAAGTTATGAGTGCTCTGATCTAATCAATGGTTTAATTTATTCATGGACTCAAAATCTGAACAGACTATTGGGTGGTGGTAGACCTGTGGAATGTGGGACCAGTTGGAAGAAGAAGGTTACTGGGGGGATGTTTTTGAAGGCTGAGTAAAGTCCAGCTTCTATTTCCAAAGTACCACCTACTTTGGAAATAGGCCTAAATTTCTATACATATCTCCAATCAAGGTCCTTGGCTTGGTTCTGTCTTCCTTTGATAAGGGCCAATCTGAAGGAAGTGGGTAACTAGGGGCCTGCCTTTAAAGGCCACTACCTTGGTCCTGGCCACTTCCTATACTAATATACATCTCTGTCTTTTGGATGTCATGAGTGGAGCCTCTGCCACATGTGCCTACTGTCATGGTATTTTGCCTTCCGTTGGGCCCAAACCAATGGACTCTACTGACCTCTGCCTGAAACCTGACATTGTAATCCAAAATAAATCTCTCCTCCCTTAAGCTATTTCTCTCAAGTATTTGTCAGTGATGAAAGGTATGACTACAATAGAAAATTAGGAACAAAAAACCTGACCATATGGTTCAGAAGCCTCTGTTAACTGGTTTGCAGGAGAAACTTGGAAAAGTTTAAAGATGCAGACTAGAGAAGCACTACAACGCTATGTTGTTGTTGTTAGGTGTTGTCAAGTTGGTGTCCAACCCATAGTGACCCTACGTACAACAGGCAAAACACTATTTTTAGTGCTTCTCTGTTATTCATAGGGTTTTCCATGGCTGATTATATTTTGGAAGTGGGCTGCCAGGTCCTTCTCCCAAGCCTACAGCACCTGGTATTCCCAGGGGTTCTCCATCCAAGTACTAACCGTGTCTGACCCTTCTTAGCTTCCGAGATCTGAAGGGATCAGACGCCACTGTGGTATGGCTGCAGGCCCACAATGATATAAGTAGAACTTAATCAGTGATTCCGGTGGGAGACCAGACAACCGGAATGCTGATGGGAATGAAGAAAGAAAAGACTGTACTTCTTAGGTTTCAGATGAGAATAAGGAATCTAGTAGGAATTGGACTAGAGGTCACTCGCTTTATGTTCTGGCAATGAACTTCTCTATATTTTGCACCCTGAATCTTTGTGGGAAGTTGAGGTTTTTAAATTAATTAATTAATTTGTACTAGACGATGAAGCCAGGGCCTTGCACACACATTTTGTTAGCACTCTGCCTTTAAATTTTTTTTTTATCTTAAGACAGGGTCTCACTAGGTTATGCAGAATGCCCCTGGCCTTGAACCTGCAGCCCTCCTACCTCTACCTCCCAAGTCACTGGGATTATAGACATGAGCCACTGTGCCTGACTGTGGAGGCTAAATTTAAAGGTGGTTGACTATATCTGGAGGATGACATTTCAAGGCAGCCTAGCATTTAGGCCATTGTTAGCTTCTTTTAGCCACCTTTACATTAAGAATTGGGAGCAAAGGTAAAGCAAAAAAATGTGAAAAGCTTGCAGTTTGGCTACATGTTCCCACCACCATGCTGTTCTGCCTTGCCTCAGGGCTTAATCAATGGTTCCAGTTGACAATGGACTGAAATCTCTGAAACTGTGAGCCAAAATAAACCACTCTTGTTTTTTTCTTAGGTATTTGTGATACTAATGAGAAGTTGTACTAATACACTACTACAACTGTGAGATAATAAATTTTTGTTGTTTAAACTATTCAGTTTGTGGTACTTTGTTACAACTATTCTATCAAACTAATACAGTATGGATAATAATTTAATCATAAATTTGTTGTTTTCTATTGCCTGTTATAACTCATTATTCATATAGATATGCAGTTGCTTCACAGCAATGGTATATTACTTTTTTCAATTAAAATATAGACTAATGCTACAAATGCAATTTTTTACTTCCAATTAGATGAAAAAATGCTTCCTACTAAAAATCTCAGTTTATAATTACTTTCAACACAGATAATGAAAATTTTACTGTAAAACTGGGACTAAGGGCTAGGGGTTTAGCTTAGTTGTAGAACACTGGCCTAGAACATGTTTTGAGTACCTAGGTTGGATCCCCAGAATGGAAAAGAAAAGAAAAGAAAAGGAAAAAAAAAAAAAAAAAACCAAAAACAAAGGAGGAAAAAAAGGGAAAAGAAAAGAAAAGAAGAAAAAAGAATGAATCTTATTCACAAGAATGTCTTAAACATCATTTAAACTGCAAACTTTGACTTTTTCCTAGAAATACTGCTTTGCTGACCCTAGCTGATTTAACTATTCATTGTGCTTTCTAATATGACAACCTTTCCGAGTTGCTAACTCTTTTGACTACCTTCTTCTGCCATTAGATACATCTTAGCCAAGCATTGGTAAATATTCACATTTTATTTAAAACCTCTAAGACAAAAGAATCTAATTAAAAATAAATTTTAAGCTGGGTATGGTGGCATACACATGCAATCACAATAGCTTGAGAGGTGAAGGAAGGAAGATTTCAAGTTTGAGTCCAGGGGCAACCTGTATAACTTAGTGAGACCCTAACTAAAAATAGAAAATAAATTCTAGGCTGGGTCAGATCAGTGGTACAGTACTTGCCAAGTACGCACAAGGCCCTGGGCTCAACCCCCAAGTACTACATAAGAAATAAAATAAATAAATAAATAAAAAGCTTTTTTTTTTTTTTTTGACGGTACTAGGGGTTGAACCCAGAGCTTGTGCTTGCATGCTCTGCAAGTGCTGGACCACTGAACTGCACACACAGCCCATTTTTTCACTTTTTGATAGGGTCTCACTAAGTTATGCAGACTGCCTATGTCTCAAACTTGTGATCCTCATACCTCCACCTCCCGAGCCGCTGGGATTACAGGCGTGGGCCACTGTGCCTGGCTTAAAAGCAAATAAATTTTAAAAATATAAAATGTTCTTTTCACACAGAAGAAAAAGCCTATTATATTTACTACATGTGTACATAACATAAAGCCATTAGTTATCATGAAATGTACTTACCTCTTTGCGTTTCTGAAGTAGTAACTCCAGTCTTTCATTGGCTCTCTTCCCAATCATTTTATTTCTCTCAGCTTCATACTGTCTCTGTGTATTATCCTGATGAATACTGAGATTTAAGGCAACATTCACCAGAGCAGTCATGAGCTTCATGGCTACAAAATAAAAGAATATTGTAACATTCACATATGAAACAAAACTTCATCACTAATTTATAAGGCAAAGGGATGAAGGAAGAGAATTACTTCTATTTTATAATGTAGGTATAATTTTAAAAATTTAAGGGGTAATTTACACAAATAAGCAAATCTTAGTTGACAAGGTAACTTTTTCCACCTCAGTAGATAACAGCTTGGCTTGTTAACACTGCCCTGTTAAAAACAGCCTTATCCTAACTAATAGCAGAAATGATTTAAGTACCATCTTTTTTTTTTTTTTTGCTGAGACAGGGTCTAACTATGTAGCCTAGGCTGGCCTTGAACTTGGGATCCTCCTGCCTCAGCCACAAGAGTGCCTGGATTAGAGGTGTGTGCTACCACACCTGGCTTAAGCAGCATCTTCAACAATGTCTTTCCCTCACTCTGAAATACACATACTTTAGAGTGGGGGCATACTAATCAAGCCTAGACTTCTCTTCTGACCAGTAGTCTGTGTACAAATGCTTTCTTAATACGTTCACTTAGATGCACCAAAGGTATCTTAAATATTTACAATCTATTCAAGACATTTACTCCAAAAGATGGGCCTTTCCCTCTGTTCCTCATTTCAGTGAGCTGAACAATTTTTAACTCCTGAAAAGCACAATGATCCTATAAAACTATATTCATTAAACATATATCCTTCCCAATCACAGTGTTTACTTACTTTCAGTACTGGGGGTTGAACCCAGGGCCTCCCACCTGGCATGCTTTGCAAGTGCTGGACCACTGAGCTGCGCCCCCAGCCCTTTTTTTTTTTTTTTTTTTTTTTACTTCTTGAGACAAGGTCTTGCTAAATTACACAGACTGCCTCTGGTCTCGAACTTGCGATCCTCCTGCCTCCGTCTCCCAAACCGCTGGGATTACAGGCATGCACCACCATGCCCGGCGCCAGTGTTTATTTTACTTTTAAAAGTTCACTTATATTTGTAAATCTTAAAATTTCCAAACTTCTGTTTTACATCATCAGTCAACGGGTACAACACAAACCTCAAACTTTTGTCTATTCATATTTATTTTCCTTATTGAGATAGGGTGTGAGAAATACTGGTAAAGGAGTAAGTGATTTTGTGCTGGTAAATACTTTTCCCTTTTGATCCTTTTAGAACATTCATCTGAAAATATAAATGTTCAATTATAAAAAACATCCTTTAGAAGAACTGATTTACTTATCTCCAAACATCCATAATTAACAAGCATGAAAGTCTTTTAAACTTTCACTGTTTCCCTTAAATTTCACATATAAACATACATACAATGGTAGATTGATCTATTTACCTACCTATCCACACACACCCTATTTGTTATTCTGAAACTATATCTACATTTTGGCCAGCTCCGTGATAAGTGATCGCTGTTGCCCTAAAACCAGAATATAAGAGAAAAAACCTGAAAACAAATGTATTTAAGTTAGTGACTATTTAGAACTACATTTAATAAAAAATAATTCTTTTCTAGTTACACCGAGAAATATTCTTGTTTCACAAATTAGTGATTTTATTATGGATGTTTAAAATACTTTAAAAATGAGCTGTATAAGAAGAAAGAATAACTCATAAATAAGACAGAGCAGGGGTATTCAAGCTGCTTAAGTGAGGGATAATATCAATTTATCCGAGTTTGTCTGAGCACACAAAGTAATAACCAATAGAGTACACTTCAGTATAAAGTTCTAGGTCTCTAAATCAAAATTACTTGAAAATGAGGAAGTTAGAAGGCATTAAAATTAACATCAATCCTGGGCTACAATTCACCAGTGGAAGATGAGGCACAGTCTTTCTTGAATTTAGTGACATTTGCTTTCAGCTACATTATCTCCTTGTTGATCCAGATCTTAAACTCCAACTGTTATGTAATGACTCTCCTCCCAGCCCAGACACATAAACATTAATCAATATACCAAAATAAATAAGAATGCAAAATGATCAATAGATTTCCAGGAACTAATCATATATAATATTCAGATTTACTTTCTAGTGTAAAATATTTGTAAATCTGTATAATTAATACTTCATTAAAATTTTCATTTTAATCATCAACACAAACATGTGTGATGGATCAACTTCTAATTTTATTAAACAGAACATGGGAATTATGTTTTACTGAGTCTACTGAAAAGTTCTTATATCTCCATAGATAATTTATTAAATTTTACTGGTATTACTAATGTAACTATTTCATAAATTAAAAATTCTGCAGGAATTTAGCCTTCACACTAGGTTTTCAAGTACCTTCTTCTTGTCAAGGAGAATACTTTATTTACTTTCTACAGGTTAACTGTTAGCTACAGAATAATGAAGAACATATTATGTGCTATACTATTATTAAAATTGGTCTTCAAAAAGGTGGTGACCACAAAAGACTTCTTGTAAGTTCAATACAAGTAAAAAGTTAAGTGTCTGGAAATTTTTATAGCATAAAATATAGTGATTTTATGTCTATTTAATATAATAATAAAATGATACTAAGTAATAAGTAGACCCGTAAGTCACTGGAGGCACAACCCTCAAAGGTGGCTATAGGATTTAGTCTCTTTTTGTTCCCTAGCTTGTAGTGTTAGCTATTTTCCTTCACCACATGTTTCTGTTATCTCAAATGCATCTTTTCTCTTTACAAATTGATTATCTTAGATATTTTGATATAGTCATTGTAAGGTGACTAACAGAAAACAGGTATCAACATTGGGGCAATCTCTGCTATTACTATATACTTGATAATGTGAAGAAGCCTTTGGAATTGGTTTGTAGGAACAGAATAGAAAAGTTTGTGGAGGAGCAGGCTAGGAACAGTGTGGAATGCTATAAATAGAGCTGAATGGGAAATTCTGGAAGAGGCTCAGAAGACCAGAATGCTGATAAAAATGTGAATAATAAAGGCTATATTGACAAGATTTCAGATGGAAATGAGGACTGTACTAGGAACTAGACTAGGGGCCATCCTGTTTAAACCATCGCAAAGAGTTTGGCTGCATTTTGTGCATGCCCTGAGACTTCGTGGGAAGCTAAGTTTAAAGGTAATAGACTAGTGAATCTGGGAGAAGAAATTTTAAGACAGCCCAGCATTTGCACAGTGGTAAACTTAATACTGGCTGCTTTTAGCAAAATGTACAGTGATAATTTGTAACAAAAAGGAGCAGAGAAGAAAGACTGGAAGATTTGCAATTTGGTCAGAAACAGAGTATGTGTAAAGGTTAGGGCAAGTAGGGTACAGTTACTACTGTCAATAAAAAGAAGCCAGGTGCTTTTCACCAGGACAAAGATACCTCAGGTCATTTCAGGTATCAGCAAGGCCATCATGTGCTTAGAGATGTAGAAACGCTAATTTGTTTCAAATACATTCCAGGTAAAGATCCTTTGACAAAAGAGCTCTGAGGTACCATGCACTGCACAGAAAAGCCTAGGGAATTGTTTCCTTGGGATTCTCTTTTTTCCTATGCTCAGAGGGCAAGGTATTCAGAGGCCTACAGCCATGGCTCAAGCAGGCCCCGGTAGCAGACCATGACATTGTCCATGAAATACTGATTTTGCAGTTGTGTATAATGCAAGAGTTATGGGGTCATAGAGGCTTCTACTGAGATTTCAAAGGAATGCCTGTGTAGCCAAGCAATGTGTTTTAGGATCCAAGATCCTGCAAGTAGCCCCTGACAGAATGAAGCATGGAGCTGTGATTGAAGCAAAAGCCAGAACAGAGAACTCAGGAAGACAGAGGTGCCAACAACATGGAACAGCTACCAAAAGAAGCTGCAGGTTGTGTGGAACACCAGACCAAAAAAGTGGCCAGGTGGAATACAACCAAAAAGGCTGCAGGCGGCAAGTTTGCCCAGGCCTTTGGGAATTCACAGTCCGTTACAATATGCCCAAGGTACTGGACATAGAGCTTTAGGGTTTAGTCTATGCCTGGCAGGGTTTTAGTCTTGCTTTGGGCTGATCCCTCCTTTCTATTCCCTTATTCCTTTTTGAATGGAGATATTTATTCTCCAACTGTCCCACCATTATATCTTGGAAGTATGCAACCTTTTCTTTGAGTGTGCAGCAGCTGAGTGTGCTTGAATCTTGGGGGAAGACTTCGGACTTTGATTTCTGAGAGATGTTGGAACAGTTAGGACTTTGAGCAATCTTGGAGATGGAATTAATGCTCTTTGAATCTGAGATGCATATGAACCTTCTGGGGCCAGGGGCAGAATGCCATACTTTGGATTCTGAATGTTCCCAAAAGGCCCATGAGATAAAGACTTGGTTCCCAGGAAGATGGTAGTGGGAGGTGGAAGAAGTTTTAAGAGGTGGGGCCTAGTGAAAGGGCTTTAGGTCACTGAAGAGGACTGTGGGATCTTGGCCCCTTCCTCACTCTCTTTTGCTTCTTGCCCAGAGGTGAGCATTTCTGCTCCACTGTATGCTCACACTATGATGTCCTGCCTCGAGATAGGATTAAAGTTATAAGAGCAATCAATTATGGACAGGAAGCTGCAAAAATGTTAAGTCAAAATAGGACTTTTCTTTACATATGTGGTTATCTCCAGTATTTTGTTATAATGATGAAAAGCAGATCAATAAATATACAAATGAAATTGATAGTGAATGCTATAAGAAAAATAAAGTATGGTTAAAAACTTTAGTTTGGTTAAAGTATGGTTAAAATTATAGGGCTGCATGTGCTGATGCATGCCTGTAATCCCAGAGGCTTGGCAGGAGGAGGTAGAAGGGGAGGAGGATCACAAGTTTGAGGCCAGAGGCAGCCTGTGTAACTTAGTGAGATTCTGTCTCAAGATAAATAAAAACGGGGCTGGGGTGCAGTCCAGGATTAGAGTGCTTGCAAACTATGTATGAAGCCCTGGATTCAACCTCCAAGTACCACCAAAAAACAAAACAAAAACCAAGCAAAACCAAAACCAAAAACCCACATTATGGTTAAAAAAAAATTAGAAAATGAAGATGGTCAAGTTAGAAAAGTCTATAGGATCTTGAGATTTGAGTAAAGAGTAAAAAATATGAAGGATATGATGTACATTTTTACAATGAGTGCCCTCCTAGTATAAAAAGTAACGTATTTAGTGTTAATGGAGCACAAAGGCTGGCAGAGGCAGGAGATGATTGAGACTGAAGAGAAAATAAGAGGCCATATTATAAGGTTCTACCACCAATGGTTAACATACCCTCTGGTTAGGAATGAAGAATTAAATCTAAATATAATAAAATGTAGAAATTTGGAGTAATGAGAAATAACAGTATGATTTACATTTTGAACTGCTATGCAGACAGACTGTATAGGAGTAAAAGTGGAAGAATGGAAATAGGGCATGTGGTGCATGCCTAACTATCCAAAGAGTAATTATTACGCCAAAGGGAAAAAATGAGGCGAGATCTATATATTGTAATCCCCCCCCCAAAAAAGAACAACTTTGTCATGGTATTTGACTAAACAAAAAGCAAGATGCCTGAAAATGTACATTATAAAATAATTTGTGCAAAAAGAAGGAAAATTTTTTTTTTAATTTGGTATCAGTCATTTTTCTAAGTTCTTTACACATACTTATTCAGATTAGCTAAGAGACTTGCTAGTGACTGCTAGACACAGAATTTCTTCTCAGGAAGTCTTACTTCATAGCTGAACCATTACACCACACTGTCTTTCACTGTATTTGCTATTATATTTATAAAATGCTGTAAGAAAAATACATAAGGAACTGGCAACTTTAGTTGTCTTCAGGAAAGAGAATTTAAGGCTGAGGACCAGTGTAGAAGAGAGATATTTCACAATGTAACAATTTTTACTTTGAATATGAAATCATGTGACTGTATTATCTCACATTCATTTTTTCACAAAAATAATTAAACTATGAAAATGGTTTTCATTTTATTCACTCCTTGATGAAAAGAAAAAAGGTCTGACAATTTGAGTTTCAATGTAATTCAATACTTACAATGTAGCTAAAACTCACCAAGATGATATATGTTTCCAGAAAACAAGACAGACAGTGTTCCAAGAAGGAAAAAGTAGCAGTATCTTTCCAGAAAAAGAAAGACGGCATATGGGAGCTGCCCACTGATTTATGCAATTAGGTAATTGCTGACCTGAACACATCAAAGGCAACGCAGTACTACTAGAGACCTCAGTTGAGTAGGATGAAAGAGAATTAAGAGGATCAAGAACAGAAAGAAAATATAAATGGTTTTTTGAGACTTGAAGCAAGAAAATGAGAGAAATGGTCCTTCAGGCAGAGGAGCATGAGGAAACAAGTAGGTGTCAAGGCTTGACTAGGCTATTTTGGCCTGCTACTTAATTAAACACTAATCTAGCTGTCATCTTGAAGGTATTTTATAATATGGTAAATAGCTGGATTTAAGCAAAAGAGACTACCTCTCAATAATGTGAATGGGCCTCATCCATGCAAGCTGAGGAAGAAAAACTAGTTTTTCAGAGAAGTTTTTAAAGACTGTGGCATAAAATATCGAATTTTTGGATTTCTGACTGCTTGGTAGATATCAGATGCACAGCTGCACAACTCCTGCCCAAGATTCCAGCTTGCTGGTCCTGCAGATTTCAAATTTGCCACCTCTCACAGATGCATCAAGCCAATTCATTGCACTGTGTTGGAGTGTATGTGTCCATGCACCTGTCTCTTTGTGTGTGTGTGTGATGTAAGTATTGTATATCTCTACTGGTTCTATTTCTCTGGCACACCAAAGATTTCTAGGAGATGGGAGCTGTTCCAACATATTAGTATAATGTTAACAAATATCTAAAAAAAAAAAAAAAGAGGGAGAAATTGAAGTCAGAAGAGAAAGAACAATTTGAAGAGCCAATTTTTTTTAAGTAGGTGAATAGGAATGGGTTCACTACACAAATACAAGGACTGGTCTTACAGGGCACCATAAAAAGGGAAAAGGAGAGTGCACAGGTACAGCTGCAGCTAGAGAGGTAGGTTTAATCATTGAAGGACTCTATTCTCACAATTCCCATTAAAGATAATTAATGTGAAGAGAGGTTGAAGGTTTAAGGAGAAGGTATGGCATAATTTTATAAGAGAGAATAACTCTGATGTGGAATATTGTAGGCAGCATTAAAGGTTCATTTCACAGAAAAATATTAAGCCAGGCCGTTATGGTTACTTTTCTTTAGCCACCTTCAGCTTCTATGAAGGAAGAGGTGATATGAGATTTTCCTGTAGAGTATGATGAAAGGAAATAAAGGCAAGGAAGTTTAGGGTACGAAGAGTGATGTGATTTTCATAAAGAACAAAAGGAAAGTTGAGGCTCTGAGTACATGCAGTGTGTGAAGAATATTAAAAATACAGTATAAAAGCATTTAACATCCAAATCGAAGAAAAACAACACCAGTGGGAACACAGAGGAACAACATTGGAACAGAGGTGTCATCAGCCAGTGGGATATTGAAATTAAGATCATGGACACTGATCCTTTTAATCAGTATCCAACAATTTCTATTTGTATTTCTCCAAACACAAAACTGAAAAGATTTAAAGACCTGCATTTATATTTAGTGGCCTTATACTTCTGAAACTATCATTGTACACCTTTAAAAAGTTTTTTTTTTTTTTTTTCGGTACTGGGGGTTGAACCCAGGGCCTCCCACTTGCATACTCTGCAAGTGCTGGACTACTGAGCTGCACCCTCAGCCCATTTTTTCACTTTTTAAGACAGAGTCTTGCTAAATTATGCAGACTGCCTCTGTTCTCGAACTTGGGATCCTCCTGCCTCTGCCTCCTGAGTTGCTGGGATTATAGGCATGTGCCACCTCACCTGGCTAAAAAGTTTTGTTTTTTGAGACAGGGTTTCATTATGTTGCTCAGGCTGGCCTCAAACTCATGGGCTCAAGAGATACTCCCACTTCAGCCCTCTAAGTAACTGAGGCTACAGGTTTGCAGTACAATACTTGGCAAATAAAGACGTTTAAGAACAGGACGAATTTAATTTTTCAGAGAAAGATGATTATGATAGTTGTACAAAGCTTATGTAAAAGGAAAGCTAATGACAAACTTCCAGTTTCCAAATGATAAAAGATTTAAGTAATCCCTTTGTCTCAAAAATCCTAAGCAGAGCCGGGTGCAGTGGCGCAGGCCTGTAATCCCAGCGGCTCAGGAGGTGGAAGCAGGAGGATCCCAAGTTCAGGACCAGAGGCAGTCTGCGTAACTTAGTGAGACCCTGTCTCAATAAGTATAAAAGAAAAAAAAAAAAAGGGCTTGGGGTGCAGCTCAGTGGTCCAGCACTTGCAGAACATGCAAGAGCTAGGCCCTGGGTCCAACCCCCAGTACCACACACACACACACACACACACACACACACACACACACACACAAAAACAAGCAAAATAGCAAGGGACAACAATTTCCATCTTCAATTAATCCAGAAAACACATAAAACCCCAAATCACAAATATATGAATATGGTCAGTAGGAAGATGAACAGAGGACATTCAAATCAACCCAAAGGTTAGAAAAAGTACAACTCTACCTGTAAGACAAAAAGCTGTTTTGTTGGGTAGAACTCAGAAACACTCAGTTATTAGAAGAATAAAATTCCATAGAAGATGGACGAAAATATCAGTGTCTGAAAATCTCATAGTCTGTACAATAAGCAATTCCATCCTCAAATCCCCACTAAACTTAGGCAGCCAGGCAATTCCTCTACATCTACACAATCCCCCCAAACGTCTGTCAGTTTGTTGTACTATGGGGGCTTGCCTGTTGCTATGAGGCTGAAAGCTATGCTACCGATATTACAGGTATCAGCAGGGTCACTCATGGTGGAAAGGTTTCAGCTGAGCTTCCTGACTAAGACACACTAGGGAGGAGTACCTGGCAACCCACTCCCGAAACAACTAGCCATTGAAAACCCTATGAATAGCAGAGAAGCATTGTCAGATACAGTGCAAGAAAATGATCCCCTCAGGTTGGAAGGTACTCAAAAGACTACTGGGGAAGAGTTGCCTCCTCAAAGTAGAGTCTACCTTAATGATGAAAATGGAATAAATGCAACTTCACAATAAATGGAGAAAAGATTGAGGTTATCCATGAGTTTTACTTACTTGGTTCTACGATCAACACCTGTGGAAGGACCAGTCAAGAAATCAAAAGACACATTGCATTGGGAAAAGCTGTGGCAAAAGATCTCTGTAAAGTACTGAAAAGTAAAGATCTCACATTGAAGATGAAGGTGTACCTGACCCATGCCATGATATTTTCAGTCGCATCATATGGTTGTGAAAGCTGGATATTGAACAAGGGAGACAGGAGAAGAATTGCTGCTTTTAAATTATGGTGCTGGAGACGAATACTGAATATACCATGCACTGCCAAAAGAACCACCAGATCTGTCCTAGAACAAGTGCAACCAGGGTGCCCCTTGGAAGCAAGGATGACTAGATTGCATCTTTAGTATTTTGGACATGTCGTCAAGCGGGACCAATCTCTGGAGAAGGACATCATGTTTGGGAGAAGGGCCAGTCAATGACAACAAAAAAAGGAAAACCCTGAACTACATGGCCTGATGCAGTGTCTGCAACAATGCAGTTAAACATAAATGAATCGAATGTTTCATTCTGCTGTATATAAGGTTGCTATGAGTTCGATTCGACTTAACAGCACCTAAGAACAACAAGTACACAATCATCTTGGAAGTCCAGTCACCTATTCCTTGAAGAAAATAAAAAGAGATTTGGAATCACTGTGTGTGTGCATGTGTGTGTGTTACATAATGAAGATACACCCTCTCTGAACACACACAATCTTGGAAGTCCAGGTATTTATTCCCTGAAGAAAATAAACACAAATTATATGACAAACTATATATGCACATATATATGTGTATATGTGTACATATATGTATATGTATATATGTGTATGTATGTATATATATATGTATGTATATATATATATGTATATATATAATGACTATAAAGGAGAGGTGAGGAATGCCTTAAGTAGCTCCTCGCCCTATCCAATTCTAGAGGTAGAGAGCCATGTACATCCTTCTGAAAGGGGCTGAACATCTCCATGGAAAATTATCAAAACCAACATTTAAGAGTGTACCATGAAAATACTAGTTGGCCAGCAGACTACAATGGTGCTCACCAAAGTGGAAGCCAAACCTACTTCTCTACCCTGCACACATTCACTCTTTTGGCAATAGAATTTTTAGTGTCTCACTCTCAGCAATGCCTAGAGAGCCAAGAAGCATATATTTAAAGAAAGTTTATAATATGAAAGACAGTGATGAAAGCAGAGAATTAGAAAAAAAAAAAAAAAAGAGGTTAGGGCTGGGAGTAGAAAAAACTTCAAAAAAACCCTAATATCACCACACAGATACAAGAAGATATTATAACTAGAATACACAGATGTTAAAACAAATGAAGGACTTGGAGAGTGGGAAATAATTCCTAGAAACTTAAAATGATAGACAAAATTCATTTCAATAAAGTTTAGAAAATATAAGAAAATTAAGCAGAAAGATGAAGAAATGGGAAATAGAAGAGAAAAAGAAGAAACTTGCGATTAATTCAAGAAATTGTCATCTAAATAATAGGTATTCAAGAAAGCACACCAAACAAAATGAATGGGAAAAGACGTACACAATGGGGCATGTTGTTGTTGTTGTTGTTAGGCATCTGACTCATAGCAACCCTCACAGGGTTTTCAATGACTGACTGTTTCGGGATTGCCTTGGGAGTGGATTGCCAGGCCCTTCTCTCATTTTTGTGGTACTGGGAATTGAACTCGGGACCTCAGAGACTGCAGCGCAGTGCTCTACCAACTGAGCTAAATCCCAGCCACACAGCATATCAGTAGGAAATTTCAGGATACTAAGAACAACGAGAGAAAAGAAAAAGCTTCCAAAAACAAGAAATAACATCAGAAATCTAAACAGCAATAGACTTCTCAGCAATCCTAAAAGCTAGAAACAAATTCTGAAGAAAATATTTTACAATATCAAAATCTGTATTAGTCAGACTATTAACCAAAAAGATACAGCATACTTTCCAGGCATGCAGAGACTCAAATACACACTTCTTTAATATTGTTTTTCCTCAAGAAGCTATCACATAATATTCAATCTCAAAAGGAGACAATGAGAAAAACAAAGATGACAGAGGTTCTAAGGAAAGATAAATGATCCAAACAACGGCAGAAAAGATGAATAAATGGAATGATATCTAAATTTTAGAAAATGAGGTATGATCTTTAAAAAATTAAAAGAACACAAAAATTCCTACTAAATATATTTAACATTATTTCATTAGTACACATCCATGATTTGGGCGTGGGCTTCTCAAGAGACAGACACTTAAGAAAAGAAATTACAGTACACATCTAACACATGGCTACAGGCTTCCCAAGAGCAAGAGTTGCTGAGATTGGACTATTAGTATCAAAACTACACAGATGAAGAAAATGAGGCACAAAAGTGAAGTAACTCGTCCAACGTCTCCAAGTAAATAAATACAAGATACATAATGCTTGTGAAATTATTTGTTTCTTTGCTTAGCAGTGCTGAAAGGGTTGAACCCAGAGCCTCGTGCATGCTAGGTAAGTGCTCTACCACTAAGCTGAACACCCAGCCTCTTTTTCATTTTCCATTTTGAGACAAAGTGTTGCTAAGATACGCAACCTGCCCCTGGCTGTGAACTCATGATGCTACTGCATTAGTTCCTGAGTCACTGGGAGTCCACCTCAATACCCAGCCTCTTGTGAAGTGATTTAAAAACTCATGGTTTCTTTTCAAAAACTGACTGCCAAAAGAAAACTAAATTTTCAGGCCTGATGATAGAAAGTAAAAGAAAAAATTAAAGAAAATGGTAACTCTTTAGTTAGAAAAATTTAAAATTACCCTAGAACTATATTTATATATTAAAAATGGTAATTACAATTTAAAGTTACATTTTATTTTATGGGTAGAACTATGTGACATGGTATTAGTTGAGAATTTGGCCAAGAAGTATTGGGTATTAATCTCCAAAGAACAACAGAAGTGCAATATTTTCAAACTCTAGAAAACGGAATAAAACCTCAAACATGGCTGAAAAAGACAAATGTGATAAAATACAGTAACACAAAGGGTAAAAGCTCCAAGCAATGAAAAGGCAAGACATCTAAAAGAACATTAAAAGATGAATAAAAGGAAAAATAAAATAAAAAGACAAAAAGAGAAAGAGATTATTTATATTTCAATTGTCTGTTCTTTGATAAGGACAGACTGAACTAAAATTTTCCAGTCCTAATCGCGCAAAACCCCCACAAGTCGGTTAGTTTGCCTCACTATAGCGGCTTGTGTGTTGCGATGAGGCTGAGAGCTCTGCCACTGGAACCTCAGATATGAGCAAGGTTACCCATGGTGGACAGGTTTTCAGATGAGCTTCCAGACTAAGACAGACTAGGGAGCAGGACCTGGCAAACCACTCCCAAAACAACTAGCCATTGAAAACCCTATGAATAGCAAAGAAACACTGTCAGATATACTGCAGGAAAATGAGCCCTCCAGGTTGGAAGGCACTCAAAAGACTACTGGGGAAGAGTTGCCTCCTCAAAGTGGAGTCTACAGTGATGACAGAAATGGAGTAAAACCCCAGGGACCTCCATTTGCTGATGTGGCATGACTCAAAATGAGGAGAAACAACCGTAAATATCCATTAATAATTGGAACATGGAATGAACATAGTATGAATCTAGGAAAATTAGAAATCATTAAGAGAGAAAGGGAGCACATAAACATTGACATTCTAGGCATCAGCGAGCTAAAATGGACCAGCATAGGCCATTTTGAGTCAGGCAATCATAGGTCTACTATGCTGGGAATGATAAACTAAAGAGAAATGGGGTTGCATTCATCATCAAAAATGACATTTCAAGATCTGTCATGAAATACAATGTTGTCAGTGATAGAATAATATCCATACGCCTACAAGGAAGGCCAGTTAATGTGACTATTATTCAAATTTATGCACCCACCACTAAGGCCACAAATGAAGAAAGGGAGTATTTCTATCAGCGTCTGCAATCTGAAGTAGATCAAACATGCAATCAACATGTATTGATAATCACTGGTGACTGGAGTGCAAAGGTTGGAAACAAACAGGAAGGCTCAGTAGTTGGAAAATATGGTCTTGGTGACAGAAATGAAGCCGGAGATTGCATGAGAGAATTTTGTCAGACCAATGACCTTTTCATTACAAATACATTTTTTTCAACATCATAAACGGAGACTATACACATGGACTTCACCAGATGGAACATACAGGAATCAAACTGACTACATATGTGGAAAGACATGATGGAAAAGCTCTATACAAAATGTCAAAACAAGACCAGGTGCTGACTGTGGATCAGTCCATCAACTTCTCATATGCAAGTTCAAACTGAAGCTGAAGAACATTAGAACAAGTATACGAGCACCATGGTATGACCTTGAGTATATCCCACCTGAGTTCAGAGACCACCTCAAAAATAGGTTTCATGCATTAGACACAAATGATAGGAGACCAGAAGAGTTGTGGCATGACACAAAAGATATCATTCAAGAAGGAAGCAAAAAGTTCTTTAAAAGACAAGAAAAAAGAGAAAAGACCAAATTACATGTCAAAAGAGACAGTAGAACTTGCCCTTGAATGTCCAGCAGCTAAAGTAAAAGGAAGACATGAGGAAGTTCAGGAACTAAACAGAAGATTTAAGAAGGCAGCATGAGAAGACAAAAACAAATATTATAATGACATGTGCAAGGAGCTGGAGGCAGAAAACCAAAAGGGAAGAACATGCTCTGTGTTTCTCAAGGCTAAGGAAGTGAAGAAAAAATTCAAGCCTGGAGTGGCAGTAGTGAAAGATTCTACAGGGAAAATATTAAATGATGCAGCAAACATCACACAGGGTCATTATACAAGAAAGAATTGGTAGATGACCAATCATTCCAAGAGATTGCATATGAAGAGGAACCAATGGGGTTGAAGGACCAAGTGGAAGCTGCCTTGAAAGAACTGGCGAAACACAAGGCTCCAGGAATTGAGGGGATACCAATAGAGATGTTTCAACAAACAGATGCAGCACTGAAGGTGTTGACATGTTTGTGCCAACAGGTTTGGAAAACAGCTACTTGGCCAACTGACTGGAAGAGATCCATATTTGTGCCTATTCCCAAAAAAGGGGATCCAACTGAATATGCAAACTATCGGACAATATCATTAATGTCGCACACAAGCAAAATTCTACTAAAGATCATTCAGAAGTGAATGCAGCAGTATATAGACAAGGAATTACCGGGAAATCAAGCGGGATTCAGAAGAGGGCAGAGAACCAGGGACATCATTGCTGATGTCAGGTGGATATTAGCTGAAAGCAGAGAATATCAGAAAGATGTCTGTCTATGTTTTATTGACTATGCAAAGGCATTTGATTGTGTGCATCATAACAAATTATGGATAACACTTCGGAAAATGGGAATACCAGAATACCTAATTGTGCTCATGAGAAATCTGTACACGAACCAGGAGGCAGTTGTTTGAATAGAACAAGGAAACACTGCCTGGTTTAAAGTTGAAAAAGGTGTGTGTCAGGGCTTGTCGGGCGTTGTCCTGCCGCTGGACTTGCTCAGGCCATGAGCAGGAACCAGTAGTCAAAGACCCGTCACCTGGTGACGGGGAGCCGGGCACCCAGGAGCCGCGCCGCCTGGAAAGGAGGCTTATGCCCACAGCTGCTCTGAGAAGCCTTGAGAAAGGCAGCCTCAGAGGCTTCTGCCCATGGCAGCTCCTTGCTTCTTTTCTTCCCAATGAAGTCTCCTAGTGCTCTGCTCCAACAGCTCTTTATTTCTTCCTTGTCTGTCCCAGTCGATGGAATGGACCGACGAGACTGCTCTGTGTACCACCCTTATATACTCTTCTGGGGCTTGCCGGGGACCAATCAGAGGCAGTCACCCCATACATGTTTCAGTCAATCAGAGGGGATATTCAAATTTGCTTTCATAAAAGTAGCCAATCAGGGGTGGTTCCAGAACGGTCCAATCAGGAGCCGTTCTGGGGTTTGGAACCTGCCAGTCAGTGTGGAGGGGACTGAAGCAAGGGGATAGATGCCGGCGCCATCTTGGAGAGCTCAACAACTCTGAGTTCATGGATGTAGGGCAAAGGTGACTTCCTGGGGAACAAGCCTCAGTCCTCCAAGGGGCCTAGATAGGCCCCAGGGCAAACTGCCTCTCTAGGCAGTGCCCTACAAGGGCGGTATACTTTCACCCTATCTCTTCAATTTATATGCTGAGCAAATAATCCGAGAAGCTGGACTTTATGAGGAAGAACGCAGCATCAAGATTGGAGGAAGACTCATTAACAATCTGTGTTATGCAGATAACACAACTCTGCTTGCTGAAAGTGAAGAGGATTTAAAACATTTACTGATGAAGACCAAAGATCATAGCCTTCAATATGGGTTCCAACTAAACATCAACAAAACAAAAATCCTTATGACTGGGTCAGCATGCAACTTCACAATAAATGGAGAAAAGATTGAGGTTGTCCAAGATTTTGCTTTGCTTGGCTCTATAATCAACACCCATGGAAGCAGTAGTCAAGAAATCAAAAGACGCATTGCTTTAGGAAAAGCTGTGGCAAAAGATCTCTTTGGAGTATTGAAAAGCAAAGATGTCACATTGAAGACGAAGGTGCGTCTGATTCATGCCATGGTATTTTCAGTCTCATCATATGGTTGTGAAAGCTGGACATTGAACAAGGGAAACAGAAGAAGAATTGATGCTTTTGAATTGTGGTGCTGGAGACGTCTATTGAATATCCCATGGACTGCCAAAAGAACCAACAAATCTGTCCTAGAAGAAGTGCAACCAGAGTGCTCCTTGGAAGCAAGAACGGCCAGACTGCGTCTTAAATATTTCAGACATGTAGTCAGGAGAGATCAATCCCTGGAGAAGGACATCATGTTTGGGAGAGTGGCAGGTCAACACAAAAGAGGAAAACCCTCCACTGGATGGATTGACACAGTGTCTGCAAAAATGGGCTTAAGCATAGATAAGATCATTTGCCTGGCACAGAATCGGCAAGTGTTTTGATCTGCTGTACACAGGGTCGCTATGAGTAGGACTCGACTCGACGGCACCTAACAACAACAACAACATCAACAATCATCAAAACCAGAAGTAATCTGGTTATAAAATACTTACGGAATTTAATGAATAGAATATGGGTTCTGAGAGTCAAAGAATAGTAAACTGAACATGTATGCTGTTAAGTTTTCTTAATAGCAGTTTTTTTATTTCTTATTTCCTCATTTGCTATGCCCATTATTATTAGGGACTCAATATACTGAGTAAAACATGAACACTGGCAAACATTATTAGCCCTTCTTGTAATTACAGAGTAATGGCAGCTGCTTACTAAAATGCCAGGCACAATTCCAAGCACTCACATTTACATTTTCATATGGCCCCTGCCCCTCCCACTGGTGCAAGAGATCAAATCCAGGGTCTTGGTGCCTGCTAGACAAGCTCTCTCTCACACTGAGACTATACCCAGAGTCCCTCCAAGATCCCTTAATCTCTTTTAGTAGAAGGGGGCTGTCACTATCTTTCCCAATTTGCATTAGAAGAAAGTGAGAAGAGAGAAGTTAAGGACTTATACAAGGTTACTCAACTAGTAAAAGACAGAAAGAAACATGAATCCAGAAAATTTGGCTCCCAATTCATTCTATCAACCACTAATATATGATTCTAGCAACTGAAAGCCAAAGAAAAGAGATGTCAATTTTCTAAGACAAATGATGTTCACTGTATGATTAATAAACAAAGTAATTTTACATGCCATGGCTTTCCTCAGAGAAAAAGTCCAGAGACGCTCACTTTGCAAGAAATGTCAATCAACGATGAACTATATGTAAATATAAAATCAACCATATGTCATAATAATGTTAACCAACAGCTATAAAGAAATGTTTAAACCTTATGTGGTGATGCATGCCTGCAATCCCAGCACTCAGGAGGCTGATGCAGGATGATTGATGCAAGTTTGAGACCAGGTTGACCTACATAGTGAGTTCGAGGACCCTAGGCTATACAGAGAGACCTTGTTTCAAAAAACTAAACAAAACAAAACAAAACAAAAAAAACAACAACAACCAAAAACACAATCAAAAGGAGAGAAAAATGTTTAATACCTCTAGAGTGTGAGTGGACTTATTGTTAACCAATGGTCAAGCCTGTCCTCATGATGCTCTTGACCATATTTTCTAATTCCTCCAAAATTCATTTTAGAAAAAATTAGAACAGAATGAATTAATAATGTCATCATTAATACATATGTTGAATTCTTAATTCTTCTTTGTTCAAATAAGCACTTTTGCCTTAGAAGTGAGAAATAGCCGGTGTTAATCTGTTTGTAACATACAAAATTACGTATGTGAGAATATAATGGAAAAAAGTTAAATCAACATTAATCACAGCACAAATTTGTTATAAGGTATTGGCACATATTTTTTAAGCAAACACCTAAAAATAGCACAACTGTAATTCTGATAAAGATCTTGGAGAATAATATTTTCTTCACAATATCAAACAACAAAGTGGTAAGTCAAAGAGAGTCCTATCTATTTTTGACCTGGAAAAAATTATTTTTTCATAAAATATGAAAATTTCATCAAGTTGGAAAAAAACTGTAAATCCGCCAGAATAATGACAAAACTGTTTCTTATATAAGTTAGATCTATAAGCTATGTTCTAGTATGTCCAATTGAGATAGCTATTTATAACACAAATAAGATGACTTAGGTCTAAAGACTTAGTTAATAAAAACTGTACTGTAATGTGAAGCTTCTTTATTAAAGTGGTCAAATAAATAGGACAGTATGTTTAAGAGAAGAGAAACATAAGGAAAATATATGTAATTGTGAACAGTCTGTTTCAGTCTAACGATAAAAAGCATTCCAAAAAGAGTTTACCTCCAATGGAAAAATAAAAATACTTTTCTTATGACTGTGGAATAAATAGACCTGAGGACCTACAGAATGCTGAAAAGTTTTAATAAAAATATAGTAAAAGTATACAATTAAATAAAATGCATAAACACTGGTAATAGGGACACGTTAGTTAACTCATAATAAGAAAATAGGATATCTGGAAAACAGAGTAAAAGTACTACAATAAGACCACTTTGGTGACTTATGAATCTATGGAACTCATCACATCTGTACCCTACAAAATAACTAACCTGATTGTCTCTCTTCTCAGCTAAGATATAAGCAATTTCAAGGAGCATTTTATTCCAAAGCCGATAATCATATCTGGCCATAACTGCCTTGTAACTGTCCATGCACATAGTCTTTGAAGCAGAGGATTAAATGTTCCTGCCCATTTTATCTAGTCCCCAAGACTTGTCCTGCAAAGTGAATAAAAATGATTATCTTTTAATCTATGCCTCACACACATACCATTAAAATTAAAAAAAAAAAAAATCCCAAACCAAACCAAAACAACAACAACAAAAAACAAGAGGGCAAAGATGAAAACAAAAAAATCCTTGAAAAGGTGGATAAATATTGTCCAGCCTAGAATTAAGTTCTCAGCAAGCCCTCTGTGCTTTGCTGATCGGTAGGTCACTCATATGTCCCACATTTTATATAACTGAGTTTTGTGTAGACACATCAGAATTATAATAATATTTTGAAGTAAATTTACAGAATGATTGAAGAGCAGGTTCTATCCTTGAAAAAAATCAGTATTAACATAATCTTGAACACTTTTATTGTTTTTTTTTTATTTTTGATATCTGATTTTGGAAAATAACTTCAAATGCAAACAAGCTATAAGATGATCAGAAAAAGAGGTTAGGTGAAAATAAAATTGCATTCATCAAGCAGTTTCAAAGACTATCATGAACACAGGTAAATCACAAGAAGACAGAAAAGCACCAGAGGGAAGAGGGAACTACGAACTCAAAAGGAATGAGAAAAACCATAATGAAAATATATTTAAGTATATATAAAATTAGCAGATGCAGACAACTATAGGAATATAGACAATAAATAATACAACAAAAGTTACTGGAAATGAGCCAATGGCAAGAACTAAAATGTACCATCATAAAAAAAGCAATTAAAATACAGAAATACATCATTTACGTGGTATTAAAGGACAAATTCAAATGAATTAAAAGACATTGTTCAGAAAATTAAGAACATGTGTTCTTTTTTGTTTTGTGTTGGTGCTGGGATTGAACTCAGGCCCTTGCATATGCTTAGCATGTATGTTAACATTAAGCTACAGCCTCAACCCCAAGATAAGGTTTTGAGAGTCAAAACAACTCTGTGGGGCCAAGCACAGTGGTGCATGCCTGTAATCCCAGCGACTCGGGAGGTAGAAGCAGGATGATTACAAGTTCAAGACAAGAGGCAGTCTGAGTAATTTAGCAAGACCTTGTCTCAGAAAAAGTAAAAATAAATAAATAAATAAAATGGGCTGAGGGTGCAGCTCAGTGGTACAGCACTTGCAAAAACATGCAAGTGTGAGGCCTGGGGTTCAACTCTCTGTACCTCCAAAAAAAAAAAAAAAAACCCACTCTGTGTATTTCTGTAAGATAATACTTTTTCTCTTATAGTCTTAAATAGATTATGGGGGCATATATTTAACCTTTTAAACGGAACACAGAGATTTCTGGATTAGATAGGTATCCTGCTCATAAAGAGAAGCCTCAGACTGTTGTGTATCTTGAGTGTTTTTGGTCGAGGAGACTGGTACTAGAGGGCTGAACCCAGGGCCTCCTGCATCCTTTGCAAGTGCTCCATCACTGGGCTACACCCCCAACCCCTGTTTATTTTTTATCTTGAGACAAGGTCTTGCTCAGTTATATAGGTTGCCTCTGGCCTTGCACTTGTGATCCTCCCACCGCCACCTCTCCAGTCACTGGGATTACAGGCATGTACCAATGTTCCCAGCTCCTGTATCTTGAGGTTTATAAATGAATTTTTCTAACTTCTTTTATGTTATGAATTCTCATTTCACAATACTATTAGCCAGATAATATCTAAGGTCAGTCTCCAGTGACTCTGGCCTTGGGAAACCAGATAATAACTTCTGTATCCAGGGAAGTTCATTAATTTTTATCAAGGCAATTTTGGTTATTTAGAACCAATTTGTACCTTCTATGAAAGTTGTGTTTATTTCTAATCAGTGAATCTCCTATGTACCTGACAACCAGGTAAATGGGCATTACTGTACACAGAAGATTAAAAGGAAACAGAAAATATTTTTAAAAAAGCAAAAAAGCAAAGACCAAATGTAGAAGATACTGAAGGTCACGAAATTAGAAAATAATGTGTAATATCAGACAACTTTTTGAATAATAAACAATATTTTTTACAATACCTTTTAAAATATACAACTGGGTATAAAGATCTTTCTCTTCCTAATAATGAGGAAGAGGATAGTTCTCAAAACTCAGGATTAACTGTGTTTGCTATAAGTTGTATGTAGAAATCTTCAACAATAAGTTGTATTTTTATTTTACCTTTTAAAAAAAGATAAAACTGGGTAAAATATCTTTTTTCCTAATAATGAAAAAAAAAGACACCAACACAACAAAATAAATTGTTTCATGTTTGTTTGTTATAGAAGTATAAGTAAAAGAATGATGGATACTAATATGCATTAACTACATAGAGTAAGAAAAAAGAAAACGAAAAAAGATAATGGAAAAAATATGGATGACTGTGGATGATATGCCATTGGCTTTGTGCATTAGGTCATACCAAAAAACATCAAAATGTTAAGTCAGATGTTTCTATTGTATACTTCCCAAACCACCTTGAAACCTATTAAATTCTGGGGTGACACCCAGTAATCTGTTTCAACAGGCCTTTAGGTGATTCTGATGTGGTGTAAGAACCAATGCTTTAGATAAATTATTTAAGTAAGATACTAAAATTTCAACGCAAAATGAAGGCAATTAATGAACCTAAAAATAGTTCTTTCATAGTGATAATTAAGATGAATATAAACAAAATTACTATTACAAAAAAGATGCAAGCTGTGAGTATTTAAATATGTATGTACCCACACGTGCACACAAGTATACACTATATATAATGAATGAAAAAGAATAGTCATTTCATGTAAGCACAATTAAAGTAGTGGAAGGAAAAGAGAATAAAAGCTAACTCAACAAAATTATCTTATAGAAAAAGAAGAAAAAAATGAACATACTTGGCCGATAAGTTATCAAGATAATTCTAAAATGAAGAAAGCAAAGGTGAAAACTACAATCTGTTAGTACCTATAAGTTACCTGAATTAACTAATTTTAGAGATGTTAGGTAGTTATATTTAAATTATCAGCACTAGTGATAGGAAGGATAGCTGTTAACTTACTAGACAGAACCGTTTTAAATAAATATTTATACACTTTATATAGTAACACTGAGCAACAAAATAATGTAATTAAGTGGAGGAAACAGTAGTGTGAATTTGTAATTTCAAGTATTATTATTTGGGTTTACCAAAGAGCATAGCACAGTGGCCTCTTAAAATTTCTTTGGTGGTAAAATACAGATATAGGAAAATAAACAGTCAGATAGACATTTACTAACATTGGCCAGAAAATTTCAGTTTTTATTCTTAAAGGCTATCGAATGCCAGTTAGGTAAACAGGCATACATTTTATCCTAACAGATAACACAAATAATTCATATAAATTTGGAAGAAAGTGTTACTGTTCAGGAACACAGTGGTTAACATATGGATTAAAGAAAGTTTAATTAGCATAAAACATATTTAGCAAACTCAATGAAAAGAAAGAAAATGTTGGTTACTTACCAGCAAGGGTACTTGTATGCCTAAAAGCTCTGACCTGGGAGTCTGACAAACCCGTCAAAAGGGAGATTACTGTGTCCATCATATATTCATCATAAATTATGCTGTATTGACACTGCCGAATCAGGACTCCAATAAATTCACAAAAGTTGGAACGAAATTTTTTCCATTGGGGTCCAGGCATGGTAAGTGGATAATCACCACTGTCCTAAAAGATGTAGAAAGAACATTTGAAGTATGACACAAGAGCAGATTTATCCAAGTTTTTCTTCCTACCTATATGTCGTCATCGTTATGTGTCTTTGTGTCAATGTCCGACTCATAGCAACCTTAAGTACAACAGGTAAAACACTATTATCAGTGCTTCTCTGCTATTCACAGGGTTTTCAGTGCCTGATTATTTTACTGGGGGGAGTGGGTTGCTGGGTCCTTCTCCCAAGCCTAGGTGTTCCCAGGCAGTCTCCTATCCAAGTACTAACCAGGCCCAACCCTGGTTAGCTCTCAAGATCTGACATGTGGACAAAAATAGAAGGTGATACATTGACTTGCTTTATCTTTCTTTGGAGTGTTGGTTAAAAAACTGCTACACGTAAATAATTCTTAAAGTGCTCAAAATTATTATTTAGAATTAGCATTTACTTCACTGTTCTGATCCTTTCATTCAAAATAATAGTTGCAATTCGTTGTTTCTAGATCCTTGAGATAATGTGAAGTAGAAAAAAGTTTTAAATAATAAAATTTAGAGGCCGGGCGTGGTGGCACACACCTGTAATCCCAGCGGCTCGGGAGGCGGAAGCGGGAGGATCGCAAGTTCGAGACCAGAGGCAGTCTGCGTAATTTAGCGAGACCCTGTCTCAAAAAAAGTAAAAAAAAATGGGCTGAGGTACAGGTCAGTGGTCCAGCACTTGCAGAGCATGCAGGCGCGAGGCCCTGGGTTCAACCCCCAGTACCGCCAAAAAATAAAAATAAAAATAAAATAATAATAATAATAATAATAATAATAAAATTTAGACTAGAAAGGATATTTGCCATTTAATTTAGATCAAAGTAATGATGATACATGTGTCATATAGATTTTTTAATATTTTTAAACAGAATTTTAAGAATTAAGAATTTCAAAAGTGTTATTGAAGAGACATGGGGAGCTTAAGTAAGCAAGTTTAGAGCACAGGTCCAGGAATGCCTGGCAGTAAACTCTTGGTCTTTGTATTTGGCATATCAAAGAATTTATATCCAACACCGAAGTTATAGTAGAGATGATGTTGTTGTTAGGTGCCATCGAGTAGTGTCAGACTCATAGTGACCCTTATAGGGTTTTCAATGGCTGACTGTTTTGAGATTGCCTTGGGAGTGGATTGCCATGTTCTGCTCCCATTTTTATGGTGCTGGAAATTGAACTCGGGACCTCAGAGACTGCAGAGTGGCACTCTACCAACTGAGCTAAATCCCAACCCCAGTAGAGAGTATAGATAAGGTTTATTAAAGATAGCACACTTTAAAGGAATAAACAGGGAAAACTGAGGCACCTGGGGAAGCTTATGTAGCTCTGGAAAGGAAATTGGAAAATCCTGTGTTCCCTGGGTGATTTGATGTAAGGGTATTTCTATTCTACAGGGTAAGGTAAAGAAGCCAGAGACAAAAGGAGGGTAAAGAAGGCTTTTAGATGGAAAAGTGCTTTGGATAGACATGGAAACTGGAGAGCCTCAGACAAGGGAGAGGCAAGCATGTAACTATTGGAGAGACAAGAGAACAGAGGGTGAGTAGGGAAGAGAAAGGAAGAGAGAGGACTAGGGGAGAAAGAGCGAATGCACAAGCCAAGTGCACATGGCCTGCACTTTGACGCATGTTACTCTAGTTTTATTGAAAATAGGACATGCCCAGTGTGACATCAACCCTGGGTGTCCAGCTCTGGGGAATTAGAGTGACAAAGGCCTGGGGTCTTTATTTTGTAAATGGCTCAATGGCTTCCATTTTTATAATGGAACTTCATCATAATTCTATTTCATAGAGTAGATTTATTAATTTTTCTAAGGGAAAAAAACATCTAACATGGACTCTTGGTATCATCAGAGGAGGAGTTGTTGTTAGGTGCCACTGAGTTGGGTCTAACTCATAGCAACCCTATGTACAGCAGAATGAAACATTCCCTGATACTGTGCCAGGCACATGATCTCATTAATGTTTAAGCCCATTGTTGTAGACACTGCGTCAAGCCATCTAGTTGAAGGTTTTCCTTTTTTTGGTTGACCTGCAACTCTCTCAAACTTGATGTCCTTCTCCAGGGATTGGTCCCTCCTAACCATATTGTCCAAAATACAGAAGACGAAGTCTAGCCATCCTTGCTTCCAAGGAGCATTCTGGTTGCATTTCTAGGCCCAATCTATTGGTTCTTTTGGCAGTCCATGGTATGTTCAATACTTGTCTCCAGCACCATAATTTAAAAGCATCAATTCTTCTCCTGTCTCCCTTGTTCAATGTCCAGCTTTCACAACCATATGATGCAACTAAAAATACCATGGCACAAGTCAGGCACCACTTCATCTTCAATGTGAGATCTTTACTTTTTGGTACTTTACAGAGACTTTTTGCCACAGCTTTTCCCAACACAATGTGTCTTTTGATTTCTTGACTGCAGCTTCCACGTGTGTTAATTGCAGAACCAAGTAAATCAAACTCATGAACAGCCTCAATCTTTTCTCCATTTATTGTGAAGTTGCATACTGACCCAGTTGTAAGGATTTTTATTTTGTTGATGTTGAGTTGCAATCCATACTGAAGGTTATGATCTTTGATCTCCACCAGTAAATGTTTCAAATCCTCTTCACTTTCAGCAAGCAGAGTTGTGTTATTTGCATAACACAGGTTGTTAATGAGTCTTCTTCCAATTCTGATGCAGTCTTCTTCTTCATAAAGTCCAGCTTCTCATATTATTTACTCAGCATAGAAACTGAAGAGCTACGGTGAAAGGATACAGCTCTGATGCACACCTTTCTCAACTTTAAACCAGGAGGTATTTCCTTGTTCTGTTGGAATGACTGCCTCCTGGTCCACGTACAGATTCTTTATAATTACTATTAGGTGCCCTGGAATTCCCATTCTTTGCCATATTATCCATAATTTGTTATGATTCACACAGTTAAATGCCTTTGAAGAGTCATAAAACATAGACAGACGTCTTTCTGATATTCTCTGCGTTCAGCTAAAATCTATTGACATCAGCAATGATGTCCCTGGTTCCCTGCCCTCTTCTGAACCTGGGTTGATTTTTGGGCAGTTCCCTGTCTATAAAAACATTAAATTGAGAATTGAACCCACCTCCTCAGAGGTTTCCCCCTCCAGCTCAAAACAATAATAGAAAAGGAAATTCACAAGCTGGGTATGGTGGCACAAGCCTATAATTCTAGCACCTGGGAGGCTGAGGCAGGAGAGTCTGGAGTTACAGGCCAACAGACGCTACAAAGCAAGACTGTGTTAAAGAAAAAAAAAAAAACAAAGAAAAGATAAGAAAAAGGAGAGAAATGGAAATTCGCAAGGCAGAGAGAGATGGTTATTACTGAAGTGGGTAAGAAGAAATCAAATAAAATTTGAATTAACTGTCAAATATCAAGTTTGTGCTAGTTTGTCAGTGTGAAATAAGGAAGGTGCCACTCACTCAAAACTATTTTCAACAACCTTATAGTCACAACAAAGTACAAGTCTGGAGCCAAGGCAGAAAAACAGAATTTCTCTCTTGGTGAGATGACCTTCAGGGAGTAATCTTAAACTGCAGAGAGGAAAAGCAAGAATCCCAGCCTTAATCTGATGGGGAAAGGAGAAGTGAAATGATCATCATGATACCAGAAGCAAAGACTCACTGCAGCTGAAAAAACAGGCAAGTCAACTCTCTACTTTGGGCAGAGGAGGAGACAAAACACTGTCCTGGTCTCTATATCCCACAAGGGTATCAAACAAAGGTCTACTAGCTTGAGAGTGGGGCAGGAAACTCCCACTCAAGGACAATCACGTACAGAAGACAGAGAATGGCTGCCACAAAAAGGAGGAAGACGAAAGCGAAGATGGTCCCTCAGTGGCTCTAGGCACAAATGGCATAGTTGAGACTTAGGCAGGACAAGGAGAACAGGTGCTCCCATCATCATAGCAGGCAATAAGTGGCACCAGTCTACCCCTTGTGGAAGGCGCAAGGATGTAGAGAGATTTTTTTCGTGGCACTGGGGTGCAGACAGCAGAAGTCTCTAAGGGAGGAGTATGAACACTAAGAAAACCCTCTAATATCCTAAGCACAAGGGAATACCACTGGGGAAATATGAAACCTGTGGTACACTAAAAGTAATGAGAGTAATAATCAAACACAAACCTAGCTTAATTCCTGACTAGACTGAAAATGTATACCATTTAGTACCTTTCAGTTTTCGTGCCACATGCAAAATATGGCTACGGAAAGGGAAAACACTTTGGAAAAAGAAAATCTCCTGTATCAACTTGAAAAAGTTTCTTAACTCAAATATGAGTTATAAATTTCTCTTGATAGACATTCATGCCATCTTTTAAAAAAACTGTCTATTGATTGGCAACAGGGTATTGAAACTAGCTTCCTTCACTAAGGAGTAGTGTCTTTTTTTCAGGAGAACTAAGGTCACTAAATAAAGATACTAAAATAGAAATAGTAATCAAGTAGTCCAAATGCCTCACCCACAAGTAATATTTAGAACCTCTGGAGAAATTCTTAAAATGATGACTTGAACAAGGAATTTATTCAATAAACAAATAATAGAGGAAACCATATTAGACAAGAGATAGGTATACCAAAGCAGAAAGTTTAGTTTAAGAACAGCAGACAGACATATGCCAGAAGGATAACAGAGAGCTAACCAAAAAGGTCTAGGAAAAAAACAATTCCTCTTTAAATAAGATCAGAAAATATATGGTAAGAAATCTGCATAGCAAAGTATAATAGAGCTAGCGCTTACACAGCATGTATCTGCACATAATATGATCCTGTACCCACACAATGCTGAATACTGACAGGTATAAAGATGAAAGAAACAAGAACTTAAGAAAAATAAAGAGAAAAAAGACCTCATTCACGTAAGTTTTATTACAGTATGTTGCTATAATTTTTCTACTTGATTACTACTGTTAATCTCTTACTGTGCCTAATTTGTAGATTTTTATCATGGGTGTGTATATATAGGAAAAAATACTGCATGGATGGATCGTTCCTGACTTATTGTGGTTTGCCTTGATTTTTAGATTTCAAGATGAGAAAATGATATCCCGTCATAAAAGTCATACCTCAAGTTTTGAATTTTGCTATTTTCCTGCGCTAGCTATATGCAACATGATACTCTCTCACAATGGTATACAGTGTAAATGAACTACAGTTCCCAGTTGACCACTTAATCACAAAGTAAAACAGCTAAGGGCCAGGTGTGGTGACATATGCTTGCCATCTCAGCACTCAGAGGAGACTGGGGCAGGAGGATGGTGAGCTTGAGACCAACCTGGGCTACAGAGGGAGTATCAGGCAACCCTGGTCTACATAGTGAGACCCTTGTCTTAAAATTTAAAAATTAAATCAAAACCCACCAACCAGACAGGCAACAGCAGAAAGAATATGTTGCTAAGTTGTGATGTTTAGAGGGCAAGGTGTATTGAATGCATTTCTAACTTAATATTTTGGACTTACGATGGGCTTATTGGGGCACACCTCCACTGTAAGTTAAAATTCACCTATATAAATAAGCTTGGTACTACCAATAGTTATTGGCATCCATGGGGGTCCTTGGAACATATCCCCTCCAACAATAACAAAGGGCTACTGTACCATTATTGTTTATGAACCCTTTATTTTGAAAATAGAAACTATCCGCCAAATCATCTATTTGCCATCTATCTTGTCAGTAGGTGCCGCACACTTGGGTCATGGTGACCCCATGTACAACATAGGAAATACTACCTGACACTGTGACATGCCTGGCACTTTAGTCAGAGCTTCTCTGCTATTCATAGGATTTGCAATGGCTGATTTTTTCAGGAGTAGGCTACCATGTCCTTCTCCCAGTCATCTACTCAAGTAATAACCTTTGTTGAACAAACATGCTCCTGGAACTATACCAGGTACATAGCATACAAAACTTAGCAAAACAAAGATGTATTTCAAATTGTTTCTACTTTAATTAAGGAGATTTACACACACAAAAGAATAAAGTGGCAGGAACTTTATAAGGGTACACAGTACTCAAAAGGAACTGTCAATTATCCGCAGATGCAACTGAGCAACAGAAACAGGGACAATAGCATTCCAGGCAATACAAAGGCCTACAAACAAAGCTGTAACTATGGGACTACAGGGCTGTGTTAAGTCTGATAAGCTAAAACAATTTGTGGCAGTAATCAGCAAGAAAGGTGAAGCTAGAACATGAGTCGAACAGAAGGCTAAGGAAGTCAAAGGTAGTGGGTGGCTACTGAAAGATTCTGAGCAAGTAAATATCCTGAGCAGATAAATGTAAGCTTTAAAAAGGCATTTCTAATTATAATGTGGAGAACCATCACAAGCCAAAGGAAAAAAAAAAAAGGATTAAGAACAAATTTCCATTCTAATAGATTCAAAAACAAAAGAAGGAGAATAGAGTTTCACATAGTAGCACTGGTGATAGAGAAAATGGGAAGAATGTAATAAGCATCCAAATATTGAAGAAACATAATTACTAATTTAAGTGAGTAACTGACAGAGGCAGCCTTTGCAATTGAGGAAGACTCTGTCTCAAGATAAAAAATAAAGAGATTTGGTGTGTGGTTCAGTGGTGGAGTGTTTGCTTTGCTTGTGCAAGCCTCTGGGTTTAACCCCCCTCCCCCAGCACAGGAAGAAAAAGGCTAATGTCACACAAAGATAACAAAGTAGAGAAACTATTTTATATTTTCAAAGTGTCCTAAAGATACTATAATCAGCTAATATGTGAATCAGCATGCCACATTAGCTTCTTTATGGTATCTCACATACAATAGGTATGGTTTAGCTCAGGGCATTTGTCCTTGTTTTATCTTCCCTCAGATATGGGTATTGCTTTTGTCATCATCTCCTACAAGTCTTTGCTGAAGGTCACATTCTTAGGCTTTCTTGAATATTGTATTTTAATCCATTCCTCCCAACCTCTTACTGTTTTCCTGCTTTGCTTTTCTGTGTAGCATTTACTGACATCTACCATACTGTAATATTTTGCCTATGTCTTTTATACATTTGCTTTCTTCCATAACTAGAATGCAACTTCTATGGGGATGGGGATTTTTTTTATGTCTGGTGTACTCAACTGTTATATCCTCAATGCTTGGAACATAAGAGGCACTCAAATATTTCTTAGTCAAATGAACAAATTGCCACAAGAAGGATACTTTCAAAGTTGAGTCCAAAAGTATTGGTAGAGATATCTAAAATATTCCTACAGATGTTTTTTCTTCAATTAGTCAAAAATTTTTACAACTTGTCTTTCCTTGGCCCCAACAGAAATGAGAATGTGTAAAGTCAAAGCAACTACGACTGCCAATTATCACTTCTTTAAAATACGTTCTACTCTGAATTGTCATCAATTAGTTAAAATGAGGTGCCACCAAATCTCTGCCATTTACTCTCATCCACAGTCTTTGATAAACATTTAGAATGAGACAAGATTCATCAATGGGTTTTTTGTGGTTGTTGCTGTTTTTGAGACAGAGGCTTGCTATGTAACAGCCCATACTCACACTAGTGATCCTCCTCCCTCAGCTTTCCAAGTACTAGAATTATAAGGATTTTCCATCATGCCTGGCTTATCAATGGGTTTATAAGCAAAAGAAAAATAAAATCAACATATTAATTAGTTCTGTATGATGGTGAATCTTGATTGTCAATTTTATTGAATTGACAAGCACCTATAAAATTAGTAAAGCATATCTGAGTGTGGTTATGAGGGCCTTTCCAGATACGATTAACAAAGAGGGAAAGATCTGCTTTGAATGTGGAATTGGCACCTATAGGCTGGAAGCCCAGATGGAATAATAGTGGAAAAAGGAGAAAGCTTGCAGGTACCCAGGCATTTTTGTTCTCTGCTTCCTGGCCACCATGAAGTGAGATGCTCTGCTTCTCCAGGCCCTCTAAGCCATGAAGGAATAAAACCTATGAAACAGTGAGCAAAATAAATTTTTCCTTCCTCTAAGTTGTTTCTGTCAGGTGTTTTCTCACAGTAAAGAAAAAATCTACCACATTCTGATAGAAAGTAATGTAATGGGAGGATGAACACACAGGTAATTTCAATTAGTAATATGTCAGTTCTTAGGTTTGGAAAGGTAGACTAACATAACATGCAGTACACACACGTGTGTGTGTGTGTGTGTGTGTGTGTGTGTGTGTGTGTGTCCTTTTGACTATATCACATATTTCTGACACGTTTTTGAAAAGGTGAATGAGCTACAAATTGTTTGAAATTGTCCACATTAACATCTTTGAGGATATCATGTTCCTGAAATCACTAGAATGAATTCCCTATTCTGGAGTGCCATTCTCTAAATTATTACAATGTTATAGTTACTACTGAAGATATAAAATCACATCTGTGAATTTATCACTGTTTCTGGAACGGTTTTTCAATTAAATTTTTCCTAAACAAGTCATAATACAACTGAGCATGGTGGCACATGCCACCTACCTAATCAATAAATAGAAATATAGACTTAGTTCAGAACTAATGAAAAGTGTAAAATTATCACCAAGCAGTTACTTAAGCATATATTCCCTAATAACTCTAGCCCATCCTTTAAGAAAAAGAGTGGGGAAGAAGGGAAGGAGAAAAAATGACTTTATATGTCAAGATAGCCTTCTCACATGTTTTCATTAATAGGATTTTAGGTTGAAAAATGTTTTACTGATGAATGTACAGCTAAAAATTTTTTTAGAGATTTCTAACCAAAAGAAATAATAAAAATAAAACATTTCACAGCCTTTCATTTGAGAAGGGAGGTAATGTGAGCTTACTTTACTATATTATAATGTTTCTTTTACATTTTCTGTTTGTATACTATTTAATCACTTCTATTCTTACTAAAATTTTTAATTTTCTTATGTTATAATTAAAATTAAAAGGACTAAATAAATTAAATGTATTATGTTACAAAGGTTTCCCTACATGTAAGTCACACTTAAATATACGAAACCAGCCAGCTGGTGCCAGCTGACTCTAGGAAAACATACCTAAAAGAGTTCAAATATGGAGGTGTGATTCTAAGAATCTGGAGAAGTACTATGCTTTGCCTTTGATTCTATATAAGAACCAAGTACATCTATTGACAGGATGGGATTTAGCTCAGTTGGTAGAGCACCATTCTGCAGTCTCTGAGGTCCCAAGTTCAATTCCCAGCACCGCAAAAATGGGAGAAGGACCTGGCAATCCACTCCCAAGGTAATCCCAAAACAATCAGCCATTGAAAACCCTATGAGGGTCACTATGAGTCGGATACCGACTGGACGGCACCTAACAACAACAACAACATAACTATTGACTGCAAAAAGCTATGGATATAGATTGTTCTGGGAATTTATTTCCAAAAGCATTTATTAAAAAGTATCACAATTTGTTTGTAATACTTTGTTATAACATAAAATATTTTTCTTTTTTTAATCTCCCTTTATTAGTAAATGATGATGGGGTACAAATATAGCATTATCTTTCTCCATTATGCATCCTTTATATCACTTCTGGTAACACTTTCATCAACCCACAAGGTACTCCCGAAGCACTCAGCCATTGAAAACCCTATGAGGGTCGCTATGAGTTGGATACCGACTCAATGGCACCTAACAACAACATGGCTAATATGGGCTGAGATTTTGCTCAGTTGGTAGCATACCCCTCTGTAGTCTCTGAGGTCCTGATTTTGATACCCAGCACCACAAAAATGGGAGAAGAACATGGCAATCCACTCCTGAGGCAATCCGGAAGCAGTCAGCTAACTGAAAACCCTATGAGGGTTGCTATGGGTTGGACAAGACTCAACAGCACCTGATAACAATAACAACATGGCTAATATGTAGTAAAATTCAAATGCATATTTGGGTTTTCCAATGTACTCATGAAGAAATACTCATTTCAACATGATTTTAATGGTTACCTTTTGAGAACTAGACATTATTTAGGGTCTTGGAATTTAATAGTTGTTATCATCAGATCTTCTAAAATATTACCATAAAATACAATTTACCAAAAGTAACCACACCTATCCTCAGGGGATTAAATGACTTATAAAGTATTTTGAAGATAAAAACAATTAAATATGGTACATTTAGTAATATGTAAGTAGTTAATCCAAATTTCTTGAGTACATAAAGTAGCAAAAGGAATAATACTTTCCTAAAATGACTGACAAAAGATAGCTTTAGAGGATATCTAATAAATAATTCTACTTTAAATGAATACATTCTTCTCAAAATGAAACTGATACTTACACTTATCAAACAAAAAATCAGAATGGTGACTTCAAAAAGTCTTTTTCAATTAGGCCATTATCTCAAATATAGGAAAAGATTTAGAAATAAAAAATAAATGCCTTTGAATAATTTCACTTGCTATATAATTCATTACCACTTTTGGAAACAGTTTATTATGCCCTTAATATACCTTGAATATTTGACAATATTTGTAGGAATTTTTTTTATATATACCATAATCTTCACTTCCCTGAACTTCTCATCTTAACTCCTGTCATTTAAAATCTGACTACAAAAGTAATGATTTCTTATTGTGCATTTTTACAACATATTTTTTTATTTGTTTTCTCTTTAATCTACTCCTGAGTAGCTGGGATTACATGTATGCACCATGACCCCCAGCTTAATTTCATAAATTAACATAGTATGTATGTGCCTTATATTCCATCACAACCCCAAGAGAATCTGTGGCAGTCCCCTATAATCAACAGTAATATTGCTACAGTTGGGATCTGGACTATCCCCTAAAGGTCCATGTGTAAAAGCTTGTTACTCAAAGAAATGTTATTGGGAAGTTGTGGAATCTTTAGGAGTTGGAGTCCAATGAGATATCTTTTCGAGGGAGAGTGCCCTTGAAAAGGATCTGGGTCTCTTCCTCTTTTTCTCATTTTGCTCCCCCAGCCATGAGGTGAGCCATTTTGCCAAGCACTATTGCCATAATGTGCTGCCTTACCACAGGCCCAAAAGCAATAGGGCCAACAGATCATGGACTGAAATCTGCAAAACTATGAACCAAAATAAAGATATCCTCAAGGTAAGTTATTCACCTCAAATGTTTGTTCTAGAAATCTGACCAACACAATATTTCACAAGCAACACACACAGTCACACTGGGGAAATTTAAAACTACCAATACTTCATTTAAACTTAAGCCCAGTTTTGCAACCAAATAAATTGGGGGAAAAATTTCTTTGCATTTCAGAGGTCTATTGGATTACAGAACTGAAGACAAGGAATTGCAGACATAAATACACTTGAGATATCAGTAAGGGTCTCCTTTCCTTCCCACGGAGTGTGACAAAAACAGTCTGTCAGACACTAGGAGAATGTTTCTAAGAAGGAACACATGTGAGATATTTTTGGTGTGAGCTGCAAAAAGAAGATGAATATCCTAGAAAAACACATCTATCGGGGTATATGTGTTTGCTTTACAATGTACTACTTTATTTAACTGAAAATTGATAATGATAACAACAACAACAGCAGTAATAATAATGATGATGATAAAAATCCAGGCTGAACCAATCTCCCAGAAGTGGAACTGGAAGAAGAAAAAAAGCAATCTGTAACTGCTGAAAGTCAAGAAAAAGGAACAACTATTAGAATAGAGAAATCTCGTTTAAATCAAAAAGCAAAATACTAAAACCGAAATTGATGGGCTAAAAATAAAAAATGAATTCAATTAATCATAAATACAAAATGTTAATAAAAGTGAAAATGCTTTGGCATTTATAATATTTCAGTGAAAATAGGAAAGGGGACTAATTTGTGAAGACTAGCAAAAACATCATGTATTCTAAATGGAAATTTGAATACCAACAAAAAGAATGTTCTGAATAGAAGCTTAAGCTTCAAACATGCAAACAAGTGGAAGGAGGATAAGAAGATGGGAAAGCAACATGCCTAATCATTTTGGGAAATTCTGGGTTCAATAAAGTTAAGTAAGTTTTTCTACACCGGATTTCTAAGAACCTTAAATAACAATGTGTTTTGTGATCTCTAAGCTAGGTATAATATGCAACCCTGCTCATACCTCTTTTATCTCCAAATCTTTTTTCTTCTAAAGCATTTAATAGGACTAGTATTCCATGGAACAGAAAAATGTTGGAGATGAATTACTGAAGTCAAAAATTATAAAAGATCTTCAAGAATGAATGCCATAAATCAACTTCTATCTCATGCCATTCATTTTCTTATCCTTGTCAGGCATTATTCGTTGCTACCTCCATACAACGTAACCAAATATCCAAGATTATTAATTTCGGAATTAATAGTATAAATTGTTATGTAAATAAGAAATAGCATATCCTCTATTAAATACCAAAGAAAAATTTGAAATAATCAACATATTAACCATTTAAAAGTATAAGGCAATTTGTTGTCGCCCAGTGGTAAAGCACTTGCAAAGTATGCAAGGCCCTGGGTTCAACTCCTAAGTTCAATAGCAGGGAAAAAAATCTATCAACTGGACATAACTGATACCTACTGACTTCATCAATAGTAGAACACACATTCTTCTCAAGCTCATACGCAACATTTACCAAGACAGACTATATTCTGATTCATAAATTACATTTTAACACATTAAAAAGAATAGAAATGGAGTTGAGTATAGTGGCATGACTTGGGAGGTGGAGGCAAGAAGATCACAGGTTTGAGGCCAGAGGCATCCTGCATAACTTAGCAAGGCCCTATCTCAATTTTTACAAAATTTGAAAAATGGACTGGGTGTGCAGCACAGTGATAGAACACATCGAAGTATGTTTGAGGCCGTGGGTTCAGCTGTCCCAGTACCACAAAAAAAGGAGGAGGGGGAGGGGGAGGAGGGAGGGAGAAGAGGAAGGGGGAAGAGGAAGAGGAGCACTCTGAGACCACAGGTCATAAATTAGAAATAACAGAGTGATAATCAGAAAGTCTCAAAATATGTAGAGAATTAAAGCCATATTTTTACGTATCATATGGGTTAAAGAAGAAATCTCAAGAGAAATATTCTGAACTAAATTAAACAGAAACTACATCATCAAGCCAGGGGGATTCCAAGTTTGAGGGAAGAGGCAGCCTATGTAACTCAGGGAGATGCTTACTCAAAACAAAAAAATAATAAATGGGCTGGGGGTGCAAGTCACTCATAGAGCACTTGCAAGGGATATACAAGGCCTTGGGTTCAACCCTTAAGTACTGCAAAAAGAAAAAGAAATGGAAGAGAAAATATATCAAAATTTGAAGGTAAAACCAAAAGCAAATTTTTTTTTGTTTTTGTTTTTGTGGTACGGGGCTGAACCTAGGACCTCATGCTTGCATGCTCTGCAAGTGCTGGACCACTGAGCCGTACCCCCAGCTCATTTTTTCTCTTTTTGAGACAGGGTCTCGCTAAGTGACACAGACTGCCTCTGGTCTCAAACTTGCAATCCTCTTGCCTCCACCTTCCAAGCCGCTGGGATTATAGGCGTGTGCCACCGCACCCGGCAAGCAAGTTTAGACAAAAAGTGATAGTATTGAATGCATATATTAGAAAAGAAAAAAATCTAAAAAGCAATCAGTTATTTAGGTTTTCTTTGTGAAACAGGAAAAAAATTAGTAAATCCAAAGTTAGCAGAAAAACAACAACAACAACAACAAGAATTAGAGAAGAAATCAATGAAGCTGAAGACAGATAAACAATGGGAACAACAACAATAAAACCAAAAGCTAGATCTTTGAAAAGGCCAATAAAGTTAGTCTAAAGAAGGCAACAGACCACAAATTACTAACATCAGGAAAGGAAGGGATATTATCATACAGTTCACGGACATTAAACTGACAACAAAGAAATATATAGACAACTGTGCCTCCAAATTTGATACCCTATGTGAAATAGACCAAAGCTTGAAAGACAAGTTGCTAAAACTCACACAAGAAACAGTATGAATAAATCTATGTTACTGAAGAAATTGAGTTAATTAATAACCTTCCAAATAGAAAACACCAGGTCAATGTTAGTTCACTGGTGAATTCTACCAAAGATTTAAAGAAGAAGTTATAACAATTCTATACAAATGTTGTTAGTTAATATAAGCACAGATACTTCTTAACTTTTTCTATGATGTCAGCACTACCCTAATACCAAAACTAAAGGTATTACAAGATAATTACAGAATGGTATCTCTCGTGAACATAAACATTCTCAACAAACTATTAGCAAATAACACCCAACAATGTATAAAAATTATATACAATCCATAGGTGGGATTTAGCTCAGGTGTGAAAATCACAAAAACCAGTTAATATAGCCCACTACATCAACAGGCTAAAAAAAGAAAAATCACACGAATATATCAATAGATGAAGAAGTAGTAAGCAGTGGATAAAGTTCAACAATTACTCATGATAAAAACTCAATGAACTAGGAATAGAAAGGACCTTCTTCAACTTGATAAAGAATATCTTCAAAAAATAGCTAATATCATACTTAATGGTAAGAAATCTAAAGTACAAGACAAAATGTTAACTCTCATCAATCTTTTTCAACATGGTACTAGAAGTTCTAGATAATTCAGTAAAATTTTTAAAAAATTTAAGAAAATAAAAGGTAAACACATTGGGAAGTAGGAAATAAAATTGTGTTTGTTCAATGATAACATGATACATTTATGCAGAAAATCTAAAAGAAACTATAATGACTAATTGCTAATAAGCAATTACAGCAACATTTTGCAGTAAACAAGATTAATATGCAATACTAATCACCTTCCTAGATAGCACCAATGAACAAGTTGAACTTGAAATTAGAAACATACTATTTATATTCCTCCCAAATAATAGTTAGGCCTATTTTTTAAAAAGTGTAAGGCAATTTGTATAAATATTAGAATGCTATACCTCATCAAATTCTTCAGTCATTTTTCTGATGATTTCTGCATTCTGCATATTTCGAAACATCTCTATTCTCACAGTACCTGTGAAACAACAGATTTTACAGTTAATTTTTAGCTCACGCTAAACGTTAATTTGACCATTGTTTGAAAACTTACATAAAACTTTTTAGGTTACTCTCATCTTCTTAAATTCTTATTATAGCATCTATTTTAAAGGAATTCCTTATTTAGGAACTTCAAAGTTCATTAGACACTTATGGAAGAGTGTTGAGGAAGAAGAAAACAGACATAAAGCACTGAATTTATATTATAAGGCGAGTCCTAAAGATTGACTTCAATGTATACTGGTACCATCCATACATATAGCTAGCTGCTTTTGTCTTAAAAATCTCCCAAGAATAGAGAATAAACATCTTACATAGGTCTTTATTGCATTCTAAGTGTGTGTGTTTATTTTTAAAGCAGTACTTGGGGGTTGAACCTCGGACTTCACATATATTTTGCAAATGCTCTACCACTGGGTTCTACCCCAGCCCATTTGTTAAAAATTTTTAAATTCTGAGTCAGAGTCTCGCCATGTTACACAGGCTGCCTTTGGCCTTGAACTCATGATCCTCCTGCCTCTACCTCCTAAATCATGGGGATTACAGGCAGGCACCATGGCATCCCCACTTCTTTCTGATATTCTTTATCATAAGAACATTCTTGTGTAAATTAAAACAAAATGCCTCTTGATCTAATAACACATTTCAGTTAAATCTGTTTGCTCTGAATATAAAGAGCTGATGAATTCTACATCATCAACAAAGTTAACCTTTACTCATCTCATTCTTTCGTACTACCCCTTAACTATTTTTATCTCAAATATGGTTATTATAAATTTTATCACTCACACACTAATAAATTAAAAAAGTGTTTTATATTGGAAAATACATTAAAAATCAACATAACAAATTGAAAGCTCAAAAATGAACCTTAAGTACAGAGAATCTTGGTCAGATGATTAAATAAGGTTCAGTTTCACCTTTTTAAAATATATGAACCAGGCAAAATGGGACCCATATGTAATCTTAGCAAGTAAGGAGGTGAAAGCAGAAGGATATGAAGTTCAAGGCCAGAGGCAGCCTACATAACTTAGTGAGACCCTGTCTCAAAATAAAAAGTGAAAAATGGCCTGGGGGTTAGACACACTGGTACACTGCTTGCAAAAAAGCATGCATGAGACCCTGGGTTCAACCCCTTAGTACCAGGGAAGAGAGGAATAAACAAACAAATATAGTTAAGCTTTAAAAACATAAAGACGAAATGAATCAGTAATAAAGTAATTATAACCTCTGACAGATTCTGTGCCAGAAATTACCACCTTCAATTCAAATTACATTTAGGAATGCAAAATGTACTATACTATTACAAGAAAGAACGCAGAACAATAAAACGTGGTCTTCATTCAGAATCACAACAAAAACTATATTGGCACATTAAATTTAATTTGATTTAATATCTACTAATCTATAAAACTGGAAAAATTATATCTGCCTCATCTTTTACTCAGAAGCATTTTCAGGCACTTTTAAATTATGTGATATGTAACTCTATCCTTCATCTTTCAGGATGCTGAATTGGTTAAGTACTACCAACAGGTATTTCAGGACATCCAAGTGTAGAGATGACAAGGTCTAGACTGGGAGTTAGGGGGAAAGGAAAAATGTTTTAAAAGATTTTCTTCCCAACAGACGCGGTGGTGCACGCCTGTAATCCCAGCAGCTCGGGAGGCGGAGGCGGGAGGATCACAAATTCAAGACCAGAGGCAGTCTGGGTAACTTGGCGAGAACCTGTCTCAGAAAGTAAAAAAAGAAAAAAAAAAAAGGTTAGGGGCGCAGCTCAGTGCTCCAGCACTTAGCATGCATTCAGGCGCGAGGCCCTGGGTTCAACCCCCAGTACCGCAAAAAAAAAAAAAAAAAAAGATTTTCTTCCAAATATGCAACCTCTTAAAATGGGGAAAGTCTGTATTGTGGTTATATCTTTTTAGTGACAAAACAGTAGTAGAAACAGGTAGCTTATGCACTACAATACAGCCCTTATTTTGTGAAGATTTGTGGCATTTGACTATAATCCCTGTAACTCAGGAGATGGAGCCATAAGGATTGGGAGTCGGAAGCCAGAGGCAGCCTACACAATTTAGCAAAACCCTACCTCAAAATGAATAAAAAATAAAAAAGAGGGAAGTTCAGTGGTGGAACATCCTGGGTTCAATCTCCTAGTATTCCAATAAATAAATAAATAAATAAATAAATAAATAAATAAATAAATAAAACAGACAGACAGAAATTCTGGATTAAACTGTCAATTACTAGAAGCAAAGTCAGCTTTCTGACAAACATTCCTAAAATCTCTCAAATGAAATAAAACTGTAAATAAGCCAATTGTAGTTTGCCCTCCTCAGATCATGGGTTCTTTTATATTTGAAATCAGTATCCATAGACAAATGCACATTAGTTTCAGGTATTTTTCCATGGAAACTTTAATAAATAAAAATACCCTTGTTAAATACTAAACAGTTAAAAGGAGTAAAATTAGATTTTAAATGATTAAACGTGAAATTGTTCATGCTAATATACATGCATAGAAATTCTATTCACTATACTGCTAAAACTTGCCTGCAGCCATACCACTGTGGCATCCAATCCCATCAGATCTTGGACCTAAGGAGGTTTGGGCCTGGTTAGTACTTGGATGGGAGACAGTCTGGTTAAGAGCAGGTGCTAGTCTAGGCTTGGGAGAAGGACCCAGCAGCCCACTCCCAAAAAAACAATCTGCCATTGAATACCCTATAAATAGCAGAGAAGACAATAGTGTTTCGACTGTTGCATATAGGGTTGCTATGAGTCGGATACCAACCCGACAGCACCTAACAACAACAATAATGGCATATCAGAATTATACTTTAAAGTATCAGAGATCCAGAACATCTTTTATGTTTAGCCTAAAGTTTAGAGTTCTGTTAGATATACCATAACAAAATAATGACAAGGACTAGGCTCATTGTTTTCTCTTGAGCAACAAGTGAAAGAAATTAGTTCATATGTAGAGATACAGATATTAACTAAACCAGTGACTCTTTTCACAATCAGCTTCAAACTTAGTTTCTATATAAATATTTTACAATGTTCCCTAGCCATCCTGAAATAAAATCCACCAGTAATATAACCCATTTATACATGTAACTTAAAATACACAACATACTTATTTCATAAAGAAGAAATTTGAGAAAACATTTACAACAAAGTGTGTGCTTTATTTCATATTTGTTATGCTCAGGCATACCTTAACATAACTTCACATATGACCAAGTCTGGAGTACTGAACATGTCCCTATGAAAACTCAGAATGAAATAATAATCAAAGAATACAGACACTCACCTAAATCTTAAATTTCCACAAGTGTACTTAGATTAAGAAAATCATAATGGAGCCTGGCCTGGTAGCACATGCCTGTCATCCCAGTGGCTCAGGAGACGGACGCAGGAGAATCTCAAGTTCAAGGCCACAGGCAGCCTGTATAACTTAATGAGACCCTGACTCAAAATAAAAAATACACTAGGGGTGCAGCCCAGTGGTACAGCACTTGCAAAGTATATAGAAGGCTACAGGTTCAATCCTCATGTTCCCCCTCCAAAATTATAATAGATGGATAAGAGAGAGGGAGGGAGGTATGAAGGAAGGAAACTAGAGAAAGGAAGAAATAAAAATGAAAGCAAAGAAAATGTAAGGGGAGGAAGAAACTAAAAATCTGAAAGCTACTTTATGACTCAATAGGATATTCTAATGTACTGACAGCCCACAAGCACCTGAAAGATTCCAGATGGATTTGGTGAGGAACTGAATAAATTTACATGAATTCATGTTTTCTAAGTTAAGACACTGCCTAGATAGATGAACAGAGACTAGGACTCTCTCACACCTAATTTGTTGTTGCTGCTGTTGTTGTTAGGTGCCGTCAAGTCGGTATCTGGCTCATAGTCATGACCCTATAGGGTTTTCAATGGCTGACTGTTTCGGGATTGCCTTGGGAGTGGATTGCCAGGCCCTTCTCCCATTTTTGTGGTGCTGGGAATTGAAGTCGGGACCTCAGAGATTGCAGCGCAGCGCTCTACCAACTGAGCTAAATCCCAGCCCCACACCTAATTAGCTCTTCTTATTGTACTTTTAATTGTTTAAATTATTAAATACAACGTAATCACATACTATTTGCCAACCACAACATCTGATCCTAGGAATACAAGAATACATAAGGCATAATCAGTTACTTTAAAAATCTCTTACAAATATTCTCAGATTCAGCCAAAGTAATAGCAAAAACAATTCTGGAAACATGGAATTCAAAATGAAGGATCCGAAACCTAAACTGGGCTGGGATTTAGCTCAGTTGGTAGAGCACTGCGCTGCAATCTCTGAGGCCCTGAGTTCAATTCCCAGCACCACAAAAACGGGAGAAGGGCCTGGCAATCCACTCCCAAGACAATCCCGAAACAGTCTGCCATTGAAAATCCTATGAGGGTCGCTATGAGTTGGATACCGACTCGATGGCACCTAACAACAACAACAACAAATCTAAACTGCCTACAGCCGTACCACTGTGATCTGATTCCTTCAGATCTTGGAAGCTAAGCAGGGTTGGGTGTGGTTAGTACCTGGATAGGAGACTGCCTGGGAACACCAGGTATTGTAGGCTTGGGAGAAGGACCCAGCAACTCACTCCCCCATAAAAACAATCAGCAACTGAAAACCTAATGAATAGCAGAGAAGTACTAGCAATACTGTTTCGCCTGTAGTATGTAGGGTCACTGTAAGTCAGATACTGACTTGATGGGCCCTAAACAACAATAAACGTAAAATTCGTTAAGACATTAGGTTACAGTTAAAGGGAAATGTGTCCCACTCAAAATAAGTATTTCAAATAAATTTCTTTTATGACACTTGGTTCTTTTAAACGTAGTATTTAAATGTAGATTTGTGCTATAGAAAAAGTTATAGAAAAGCAAAATCAACTTTTTTTCCCAGATATTTTAGAATCTGCTTCTCCCTGATGATGTTTCAAAATAAGGCAAAAAGCCAGGTGCAGTGTTGTCTGCCTATAATCCCAGTGGCTCATGAGGTGGAGACAGGAAGATCACAAGTTCAAGATCAGAGGCAGTCTGCATAATATGGCAAGACACTGTCTCAAAAAAAAAGTAAAAACATGGGCTAAAGTTGCAGCTCAGTGGTCCAGCACTTGCAAAGCACACAAGCACAAGGCCCTGGGTTCAACCCCCAGGATGGCAAAAAGAAAAAAAAAAAAAAAAAAAGAAAAAAAGATTTCAACAGTCACTTCTAAATAGGCAGGGCATTCTTCTATGAGTCTCAAGCTGGGTGTGGTGGCATATGCCTGCTAAGGCAGGAGGATCACCAGTTTGTGGGCAGTGGGCTACATAGTGAGTTCAGGTCAGTCTAGGCTATATAGTGAAATCTTGTCTCAAAAAAGTCTCAGGGGAAAAATAAATGGAATTCTATAACTTGGCATAAAAAGCAACATAATATTTCCTCATTAATCTATATATGCATGCAACAGTGTCAGCAGACTATTATCCTAAAAGACTGAAGATAATTTACTTATGGCTTATAGTATCATGCCCCTGTTGTTAGGTACTGTCAAGTTGGTATCCAATTCATAGAGACCCTATGTACCACAGGCAAAACCCTATTGTCAGTGTTTCTTGGCTATTCATAGGGTTTTCAATGGCTGACTTTTTTGGGAGTGGGTTGCTAGGTCCTTTACCCAAGCCTACAGCATCTAGTGTTCCCAGGCAGTCTCCCATCCAAGTACTAACCAGGCCCAACTCTGCTTAGCTTCTAAGATCTGACGGTATTGGATGCCACAGTGCTATGGCTGTAGGCATTGTGCCCCTAGAAGTGAAGAAACCACTGTATATAAAGTGTACTTACTGTCAATTTTTAATAAGATATATAGTGAACATTTTGTTGTTTTCTCATTTCTCTCTGAAATTTAGAAAACTGAGGCACTAATTTATCTCAGAATTTCAAAACCTATATAAAGTGTTTTTCTCAATAATTTTCACTTTTCAGAATCCAGATACATATATTATATACTATTTTAAAGATTTGAACCATTGTCATTTTAAAGTTTTGGGTATCCAGTTTCCAAGATAAACCCCCACCCCAATAATCCCCATCTCTTGTTAGTAAAGCCCATAGTAATCTCCCATCAACTATGAGCTAAAGTGACTCTTATTTGACAAATAAACTAAGGACACAGTGACTGTGTGTAACTTGCAACCCAGACCATGACAGCAGTATGGTATTGTGCTCTTTCTTGCTTAGAGCTCTGGGAAAAGCCATGTCATAAAGATATTCTACAGCCTATATAGGCCAATGAGGTGAGGCACTAAGGACTCTAGTCAGATGCTATGTAAATAATCATCTTGGAAGTCCTTCTCCAGGCAAACCTTAAGATGACTACAACTATGGTCCACATACTGACTATAATTTTATGAGACCTGGAGAACCAGATCTCCTTACCCTAAGAGTTCACAAATTCTTGAGCCATAGTAACATGGCTATTTTAAGACATTATGCTGTTACTTGTCAAATAGCAACTGATAATACAGATTTTTCATAATCATTTCCAGAGAAACTCATATTATGAGAGAATTTTAAATGTTCTTTCAAATATTTAAAAGAAAGAGACTGTTAACACCACAATTTCAGAGATAATTTTCATAAAGGATACAGGAATTCTACTCCTTGGTGTTTATTCAAGAGAATAAACACTGATGAAAAGGAAGAGATGTACATGAATGTTCACAACAAATTTATTCAAATTACCTCTCACCAGTCAAAGAAACATAGAGATCCAAGAGAATTAACAAGTTATAGAATAATAATCAGCAATAAGAGGAAACAAACTACTGAGTGCACAATAACACTGATGACTCTTCAAGATACTAATCTGAAAAATGCTGCACCAAAAAAAGGGAATACAGAGTATGATTCCACTAATAAAAGCCTCTAGAACAAGGAAAAGTAGTCTATAATGACAGAAAGCAAATAACTAGTTGCCTGGGATGTAGAGGTGGGCTGTATGTATAGGTGAGGAAGTGTAGATTTGCTATGAAATGACTGGAATCTCTGGGACATGGAAATATTTCATACTTTGGAGTGTCATTACTGAGTTGTATACATTTATCAAAAGTTGTCAATCTATACACAAAAATGTATCAGTAATTTTTAAAATGTTCAAGAAAATGGACAATGCAAACTCTATTTCAGTAATGACTTATACATATCACTGTTAGAATATTTCTATTAAAGGGTAATATAAAGAGTAGAAAGGAGGAGGGAGGGAACTAGCAAAAGGAAGCCAAGACTGCAGAAGGTGGGATGGGGGGGAGCAACAATGTAGACAGATAAAGGGGGAGAGGATAATCTCAATGTAAACAATGCAACTTCATGAATAGTTGTTGTTAGGTGTCATTGAGTCAGTGTCCAAATTCATAGTGGCTCTGTGACTCTACATACAACAAGTGAAACACTATTGTTAGTGCTTCTCTGTTATCCATATGGTATTCAATGGCTGATTATAGGAGTGGGCTGCTGGGTCCTTCTCCCAAGCCTATAGCACCTGGTGTTCCCAGGTGGTCTCCCACCCAAGTACTAACCAGGCCAGACCCTGCTTAGCTTCCAAGATCTAATGGGATCAGATGCCACAGAAGTATGGCTGCAGGCAACTTTATGAGTATGTGGAAAAATGTTGTTGTTAGGTGCTGTCCAGTGCAGTCCAACTCATAGCAACCCTATGTACAGCAGAATGAAACACTCCTTGATTCTGTGCCAGGCACACAATGTTATTTATGTTTAAGCCCATTGTTGCAGACACTGTGTCAATCCATCTGGTGGAGGGTTCTCCTCTTTTTCATTGACCTGTCACTCTACCAACATGATATCCTTTTCTAGGGATTGGTCCCTCCTAACTTGTTGTTGTTGTTCTTGGGTGCCGTCAAGTCGGTATCCGACTCATAGTGACCCTCATAGGGTTTTCAATGGCTGAGTGCTTCGGGATTGCCTTGGGAGTGGATTGCCAGGCCCTTCTCCCATTTCTGCGGTGCTGGGAATTGAACTCAGGGCCTCAGAGACTGCAGCGCAGCGCTCTACCCACTGAGGTAAATCCCAGCCCCCCTCCTAACTACATGTCTAAAATACATAAGATGCCGTCTAACCATCCTTGCTTCCAATAAGCACTCTGGTTGCATTTCTTCTAGGACAGATCCGCTGGTTCTTTTGGCAGTCCTTGGTATATTCAATAATGGTCTGCAGCACCATAATTCAAAAGCATCAATTCTTCTCCTGTCTTCCTTGTACAATGTCTAGCTTTCACAACCATATGATGCAACTGAAAATACCATGGCATGAGTCAGGTGCCACTTCACCTTCAATATGACATCTTTACTTTTCAGTACTTTACAGAGATCTTTTGCCACAGCTTTTCCCAAAGCAGTGTGTCTTTTGATTTATTGTGCTTTCCATGGGTATTGACTGTAGAACCAAGTAAAGCAAAATTGTGGACAACCATAATCTATTCTCCATTTGTTGTGAAGTTGCATACTGACCGAGTTGTAAGGATTTTTGGTTTGTTGATGTTGAGTCGCAGTCCACACTGAAGGCTATGTTCTTTGATCCTCATCAGTAAATGTTTTAAATCCTCTTCACTTTCAGAAAGTAAAGTTGTGTTATCTGCATAACACAGGTTGTTAATGAGTCTTCCTCTAATCCTGATGCCACATTCTTCCCCATAAAGTCTAGCTTCTTGGATTATTTGCTCAGCAGATAAATTGAAGAGATATGAATAGCAAAGATGGGAAAAATAGAGGAACATAACCCAAATATGAATGAGTTTTACTACATATTATTCAAAAGTTTCCATAAAACTTGTAAGTTGATAAAAGTGTAACCGAAAATGACATAATAGTTGCATAATGAAAAAGCCAATGTTGTATTACCCTGTACCCTATCAACATTTACCAACAATGGGAGAAAAAATAAAGTGACAAAGTACAAAAAAAAAGTAATTTTTTTCAATACACCCCATACAGATATCCCTAAATGGGTAAAAAATAAATAAATGAAAAATAATTTCTATTATAAATAATACTCAATTCTATTTCCATTACTGATATGGCAGTTTTCATATATAGTGGAGTCTTATAGTGGAGGACTATCTCTTGCATTAATTTAATGTGATAAAAATGAAGCAACAAAACAGTAACTAGCACTGCAAGCAATATGAAAAGACAACTTCATGATTAACAACTTTAAAAGTGCTAACATACAAATAATAATCACTAATAAAATCAGATGTCAGAAGACATAATTTTTAAAATAAATAGAAAATGTGATACTGAGATTTAAAAAAAAAAAAAAAAAGAAAGGAAAATCCTGTGCTCCTGAGTCAGGATAGAAAGATAGGGAAGTTTGGGGGACATGGAAAGGGAAAGAGGTTTCACTTCAGGATCTGGTTTGAATCTCACCAGCTGAGAGTTGAGAACTTTGACATAATTACCAAGAAGACTGCTGTGAGGACTGGCTGCATGGAGACATTATTTTTGAGAGACATTTAAAAAAATCAAAATGTTAAAACAGCAGTAAGCCATGCTTGGAGTAAAAAATGTGTGTACCTTTAAATTTTGTCTTTCTCTTTGTAATTCTGTGCTTCCTTGAGAGCTTTTGGACCACTTCTTCCAGATTCTTTTCTTAAACTGATACAATGTATAATCTCATTTTACTAAAGGACAGTTTCTCCAATAGAAAAATCTAAATAATGGAACTTCTTTTGATTTTACTGGCACATCCCTAACCTATGACAGGCCCTTCTAAGCTCATGTCACACTGGGCACCTAGAGATAGGTGCCCAGGACTGACATCACATGGGGCGTGCCCTAGGTTAAATAAACTGGAGGGAACATGTGAGTTGGCCTCTTTTGGCTTCCAGTGCTTTGCTCCCTTAGTAAGTTCTTGTCTGTGTCTTACATGCTTCATTTTCTATCTCTTGAGTGCCCACATGCATTCTAAAGTGTGGAATTAAATTCTGTAACTTTGCTTCATTCTCTCTGGTTCCTCCTGAAATTCTTTTGTGCAAAGCCAAGCACCTGGCTTAACCTGAGTGGAAGTCCAAACTAAGGGAACTCCTCAGGCTAGGTGGCCACGCTGAGCAGTACCTCTCTGCTGTTTCTCTGATGACACTCTCACAAGGACTGTATTCCAAAGATTAGCCTATTGGCTTGCTTTCCAACTGTTCCTTCTTTGCCAGTTGGGTCTCACATTACTGAAACTGCTTCCTAACACCAGTTATCCCCTAGTTGCTACAAACAAAAGTTTTTCTTTAATAATACTCTAGTTATTGTACTTAAAACACTTGCTCATTGTGCTGAATTCTATACCATCATAACACTGTACTGTATTGTGTGACAACTTAGATTTCTTCACTTTTAGTCACTTATCTGAGTAGATTCAGTTAATTTCCAAAGTTCTATCCAAAATAGTCTTCTTTATTTTATTTTTACATTTTTTCAACCTGAAAACATTAGTATCCTTCATCTAACTCACTTGTGAAAAGAACATGGGAGACACCACTACTTACTAAATTTTTCATTCTTCCAACTGCTTAATAATACCTGACGTCTTGAACTTTTCTCTCTTCCTATTAAGCTTTTCATGGAGAAAGAAAAAAAAATTCTTGCTGTAACTCAAAACCAGTATGCAAGATAAATTAAAGAGGTAATTTCACTTTACTTTTTTATACTTTGCAGGTGTCTTCTTGTTGTGGTTGTTGCTGCTGCTGTTACTGTTGTAGACAGGGTCTTGCCCAGGTTAGCCTCAAACTTGGAATCCCCCTGCCTCTACCTCCTGAGTACCAGGATTATAGATATGCTCCTCTATGCCCAGAGGCATTTTAAATTCTTAAAGATACACATATCTCCTGGGTGTGGTCACACACACCTGTAATCCCCAAACTAGGGGAGGAAGCTGAGTCAGGAGGGTAGCTGAGTTTAAAGGCCAGCCTGAGTTATACAGCAAGAAACTGTCTGGAAAATACATACATACATACATACATACATACATACATACATACATACATACATACATACATCTTAACCTTTGTTAAATTTCTGGAGAAAACAACTTGCTACAACATCTGTGGTATGCAATTTTGCAAATGTCTGCCAGAATTACAAGTTTACATGCACGTTGAATATGAGATTATACACACAACAAAGCACCTATAAACACGTACAAAATAAAGGCCATACAACGGTACTCCATGAATCACTGTTTCTAGTAGGAAAAATTGAGGAAAATCCATATGGCTGTAAATAAGGATCTAATTAAATAAAAGTGATGATGATGACACTGGTAGCAGCAGTCAAAATTTAGTGCAAGAAGTCTGCTAAAAAGCAGCTTATGTTAACATATTTAATCTTCATAACAACCCTATGAAGAATTACTATTATTTCTCCCATTTTACAGGTGAAAAAAAAAAACAGAATTCTAAAGGTTTTATTGTTGTTGTTAGGTGCTGTTGAGTTGGTCTCTGACTCAGAGCAACCCTACATACAACAGGTGAAACGGTATTGTTAGTGTTTCTCCACTATTCATAGCGTTTTCAATGGCTGATTGGTTTCTGGGAGTGGGTTGCCAAGTCCTTCCCCCAAGCCTTACAAAATCTGGTGTTCCCAGGTGGTCTCCCGTCCAAGTACTAACCAGGCCCAACACTGCTTAGCTTCGGAGATCTGACAGGATCAGACACCACAGTGGTATGGCTGCAGGCTCTAAAGGTTTAGCAACTTGCCAAAATAAGGCTGCAAGTAGGTGATCTACAGTTTGCATGCAGGCAGACTGAATATGATTAACCACTACTTGTTACTGATTGTCAAAGTCAACAGAATCCATGGAGTTGTCAAAATACAATAAAGATGTCTATGACTAATATGGATGGACCTGTAGAATAAGTTCATACACAAATGGGATACTGAAATATATTAGATTGTACATTATTATGGTTTGAATATAAAACGTCCCCTAAAGCTCATGTTTAATTTATGAATGTTTAGCCCCAAGCTGACAGTGCTGTTGCAGGAGGCTGTGGAACTTTGGGAAGTGGGACCCAGCTGGCAGAAGTAGGTCCTTGGGGGAAATACTGGGAAGATTACCTAGCCCCAGGTTCTGGGTTGACTCTCTGTTCCTAGCGAGACATGATATGAATAGCCCAGCTTTTGCCACAGGCTCCTGCCACCATGCACTGGGTACTTTGGCCATGCCTTGTCCACCACTATGAATGGAACCTCTGAAACTGTGAGCCAAATACATTTCTTCCTTAAATGTCTCTGTGAGGTATTTTGGTGACAGTGACCCAAAACTTCTCTCTCTCTCTCTCTCTCTCTCTATTTCTAACAACTTATATAGTATCTAGAAAAATTGGTTGCTTCTAGGAAACAGAACTGTGTAGTTGAAGTACAGAGGTGTAAAGAAGACATTATATTGCATACCTTATGCATTTTTGCAATTTGAACTGTGGCAGGCATGGTGGCCCATGCCTATAATTCTAACCACTTGGGAGGTGGAGCCATGAAGATTTTGAGTTCAAGGGCAGAGACACTGTACATAACTTAGTGAGACCTTGACTCAAAATGGAAAATTAAAAAATGGGCTGAGGGTGCAGCCCAGTGGTAGAACACTTGTAAAGTATGTGCGAGGCCCTGGGTTCAACCTTGAAGGACCCCCCCCCCCCTAAAAAAAAAAGGAAATTTGAACTTTAAGAATATTTTACTCAAATAAAACCATGCATAAGAACATTTTAAAGAAATGTTAAAAATGAATGTAAAATACAAATTGCTCTTTCTTGTGGTTTGAATTATGAAATATCTCTCACAGGTTCGTGTATTGAAGTCTTGGTCCCTGGTCCCTCTCTGGTAGTGCTGTTTTAGGAGGTGCTGGGAATTGCTGAAGGTGGGTGCAACATGGAAGAAGTAGGTCACTGGGGATATGTACTGGGTGCTGAATTTTGCCCTCGCCCCTTCCTGTATTTCTGCTCTCTTCCTCTTGGCTACTATGAGGTGAGCAGGTTCTGTTCCGTATTCCAGCCACCATGATATTTTGCCTTGTCTCAGACTCAAAGTAATGGAGTTGGCTGACCATTAATGGAAACTTCTGAAGCTGTGAGCCAAAAGAAACCTTTACTGCTTTTAAGTTGTTTCAATCAGGTATTTGGTCACAGTGATGAAAGTCTGACTAACACAGAAAATTAATACCAAGAGTGGGATTGTTGCCATGACAAACCATAACAATGGTGTTCAGAAACATTTAGAAATTGTTTGTGGGAGGAATTTGGAAAAGTTTGGAGAAGGGAAGCCATAGAGTCCTATGTTGTTAGGTGTAGTCAAGTCTCTAAGAGCTTAATGGAAGTTTCTGAGGGGAGCTCAGCAGGCCAGAATGCTGACAGGAATGTGCAAAATAAAGACTGTGCTTATGAGGTTTCAGATGGGAAAGAGGACTCTACTGGCCTCTATTAGCCTTGAGCCCATTCATGTTACACTGTGGCACAGAACTTGTCTCCATTTTGTCCATGTCCTGAGATTTTGTGGGAGGGCAGATTTAAAGATGACAGATTTATTAATCTAGTGGAGGAAATTTCAAGGCAGCCCAGTATTCAAGATGTTGTATGGGCATTGATACCTTCTTTTAGCCAGGTTTACAATGGGAATGAGAAGCAAAAAAACAGAAGTAAAAGATTTGAAAAACTTGCATTTTGGTCAGAAAAACCCATGTGAAGTTGGGCCTAAGGAAGGTACGATTTCTGAAGAGAGGAGGATCATTAAAAAGAAGCCAAATACTCTGCACCTTGACAATAGGAAAGGCACCTTGAAGGCATCTCCATAATTCGCTAGACCTCACCCATTTCAAGCTCTAGGACATAATAACATAAACTCATCTGAAAGACTTTCTTTTAAGAAGATCAATCCAATGAGAAACCCTGCTCCCATAGGGCTAGGAAACATTTTTCTCAAGATTCATTACCCTGTACACAGCTGTTCAGGCTGTGAGATGCTGCTGCAACCATAATCCAAGGGGTCCAACTACTGTTCAAGCTGGTAGCAGACCTTGGTATCACCCATGTGCTGCTGGTTTTTTAGGCAATCAAAATGCAAGAACTGTGGGCTCAGGAAAGTTTCTACCTATATTTCAAAGTTAAACCTGAAAAACCAGGCAATGTGTGACAAGGTGTGAATTCCTGTAAGCAAGAATTCAAAGGTGGATATGTGAAGCTGTGAGAGTGAAGCCTAAGTTGCAACCAAGACCTCAGAAAGTTGGAAATGCCACAAATGTGGACTGTATGCTAAGAAAAGGCCCATTTAAAGAGTGGAGCCAACCCAAGAGAGAGGCTATGTGGACTGCAAACAGCAATGGTATAGAGGTGAGTTGCCAAAGCCCACTGGAGCTTATATCATTCTATCATTTGCCCTGAATACCAGCTATACAGCTACAGGATCCAGTGTTTGCCCAGCTGGGTTTTAGTACTGCTTTGGTCCCATTCCTCTATGCCCCTATTCTTACCTTTTAGAATGTAAATGTTTACTCTGTACCACTGTATGTGTAAGTATGTATTTCTGTGATTTTAAAGAGGCTCAAAGCTAAGAGTTTCCCCTGAGTCTCAGAAAAGATTTTGGACTTGGATTTTTTTTTTAATTTTTTGTGGTACTTGGGAGTTTGAATCCAGGGCCGTGCACATATTTTGCAAGTGTTCTACCATTGGACTGCACCCCCAGTCTGTTTTTCATTTTTTATCTTGAGACAGGGTCTTACTAAGTTATGCAGGCTGTCTCTGGCCTTGAACCTGTGATCCTATTCCCCCACCCAAGTCGCTGAAATTACAAGCATGAGCCACAGTGCCCAGCTTTTGATGTATACTTTTGAGAGATGATGGATCTGTTAAGAATATGGGGACTCTTGGGAGGTGGACTAAATGCATTTAGCATTGTCAAATAATATGAACCTTTGGGCATCAATGGTTATGGTTTGGATATGACATGCTCCTACACAAGTTTCTGCACTGAAGCCTTGGTCCCCAAATGCTGGTAATATTTTGGGAGTTGCTGGCAACTTTAGGAGGTAGAGCCTAGCTGGAGAAAGTAGGTCACTGAGGGTGTATATAGAGGCTATTATCTTGCACTGACCTTATTATCTTGCCTCTATCTCTCCTCTTTGCCTTCTGGCTGCAAAGAGGTAAGCAGCCCCTGCCACATGTTCCAGCCACCATGATACTATACTATGCCTTGCTTCAGGCTCACAATAATGTTGCTGGCTGACTGTGGATGGAAACTTCTGAAACTGTGAGCCAGAATAAATCTTTCTTGCCTTCAAGTTGTTTTACGTATTTTTCACAGCAACAAAAATCTAACCAACACATTCTTAAAAACTGCCTATTGGGTATTTGTGTAGTTATTATCAATATGCATTTGTTGGAGGCAGGAGGGTGGATGCTCAACACAAATTTGCCAGAAATGCAAAATTCTGTGTTTTTCTTACTGTCACAGGACATAAAGACAGAACTGAAAGCACTATGAAAATAGGTCTGGAACAAAGGGAATGAAGAAGCATACCTTTGCATAATTATCAATACGGACAATAATAAACAAACTATAATTATGTTTATAGTAATTACAACATCCAAAAGAACCCTCAAGAAGTCATTTTAGAGTGGCTTAAAATTTTTGGAATAACATGTATTAGGGTTTAATTTTCAGCTCCAGCAATTACTAGACATGAGATACTCAGATTTCTAATTTTTGAAATAGTGAGAATACCAATGTAGAGAAAGAACTTTGTTCGGTGCTCTAATTTCTAGTGTCTAGAACAGTATTTAGCAAACTGTTGTTGTTAGGTGCTATCAAGTTGGTATCCAACTCACAGCAACCCTATGTACAATAGGCAATACACTATTATCAGTGCTTCTCTGCTGTTCATGTGGTTTTCAATGGCTGAGTGTTTCCTGGGAGTGGGCTGCTGGGTCCTTCTCCCAGGTCTAGAGCACCGGGTGTTCACAAGCACTCTCCCATCCAACTACTAACCAGGACTGACCCTACTTAGCGTCCCAGATCTGACTGGATCAGATACCACAGTGGTACGGCTGCAGGATATTTAGCAAATAGGAGGTCCAAAATGGTGATAGTCTATTTATTTTATGATAGATTATTCTGCCAATTTTGGAATCAAGCTAAAAGCTCTAGTTCCTGATTTGAGGTCTACTAGAAGCTGGATTCATACTTATTCATGTTTCCAGGTTAAAATACTATTTAGAGAATGGGATATGCCATTGTTTTTACTGTAGGACCAGGGAAAGTCATTCTAGCACTATTCCCATCATCCACACCTATAGCCTCCAGTGCCAGAGGAGATAAGTTCAGGGCCAATAGCACTAAACATCCTTATCCAAAATGCCTACCATCTATGATAGGGATAAGTAAAAGGAATGAAGAAGTAAACATCAGAAAAGAAGGAACCCGTAAACTCTCACTCCCATATACACGAACCACATAGCCTAGAGAATTGTCTTTTTCCTCCTTACTCATTTTCAGTTCATTCTCTCTTTCACTCTATAATACCAGGCAGATTAGGAATCCTAGCTTTTTTGGTATCCTTCCAACTAGGCACAGAAGTATGACTTAGAACTATAAAGTAGGCAGGCAGAACTTGACTCAGTAACAATTTATTTCAAATATCAAAATATAACAACCTTTTAGGTTTACAGCTTTCATGACAATATTATGGCTCACTAACAGTGATGCATGGGTCTAGTTAAAATATACTAATATTGCCTATTACACTTAGCAAACAGCATGCCAAATAGTAGATGTTTCTCAAGTAATGGTTTTATGTATAAATCAGCTTCTTGTTTTAAGGGCTTTTCTTTTAAAGAACAAAATTATATAATCCTTTTAAAATTCCTGTTATTTATAAATGTTGGTGGGGTACAGAGGAATAAGGCTTTTTCTATTTCCAGTAAGTAACTATTACATCGCTTTTGGTGAAATTATTGACTCTTAATAAAATCTAATGTGGTGATATATCAGAGATCTTCAAAGCAAATGACAAAAGAATTTCCTGGTAGTCTCATTTTTTCTTTCATTTTTACTTGATCTAGCCTCAGAGAAGGACTGGAGTTTAGCTCAGTTGATCACGTGCCATGCTGCACTCTCTGAGGACCCTGGTTCGTTCCCCAGTACTGTAAAAATGGGAGATGGACATGCCAATCCATTCCTGAAGCAATCCTGAAATAAAGAGCCAATGAAAACGCTATGAGGGTCACTCTGAGTCAGACTCAATTCAATGGCACCTAATGACCTAAAAACAAGCCTCCTCGAGAGCAGGTTGTAAATAAAAATAAAACGCAGAAAGACCATAGAAAATATGGATGAGCTGGCAAAGAAAACCTGAGTCTGGAAAGAAATAGTAGTGCTAAGACTAAATCGAGAAAGATTCACGAAAGAAACATCTGCATACAAGAAACGTAGATCTTAAGAGTTATTAGTAATGCAGTGTTTCCTAAGATCTGAGAAGATGAGCTAGGCGAAATATAGAGAACGGGAAACATATTTTGATTGCCTTTTGATAAACATTACAAGCTTAATCATAAATAACTTGGACTGCATGTAATCTGCCTAGGTAGTGCAAGCAAAAATGGAAAAAAATTACATTACTATAAGACATTATTTTTGAAAACTTGTAAATCTCTCAGGATGCCTTAAAAATAAAAGTTGTGGTTACATCTCAAGTGATGCGTCTGTCTCTAGATGGCAGCCTATACTTATAACACTCCTTATAAAAATGAATATTTCTTCCTTTGTAAATACAAAAGTAAATGTCGCAAAACTAAATAGTCAAAAAGGAAAACTATAATATATTGGCACATAATATGTGAGTATCAGTTAATTAGCCATTCAGGACTGCATAGAGGGCATTTCATCTATATGAAGAACAGATAATTTTCTAAATAGTATATCAAACTCTGATCTCTGATCTCTGAAACTTGGTTGAGCCATGCAAGTGTAGCCCAGGGCCAAAAGCAAGCATTGCCTACAACTATTGTCTTTCAAAGATCCCGCAAAAATTTTCACCAAATCTTCAGTGCTTATGTTGTTCTCATAAAAATCAGAATAATGGTAAGAAAATGAATACACTTTTAAATTATAATGACTGCTACCTCAGCTTAAAATGAGCTGCTACCTCACTCTTACTAATATAATTTAAGACAGGCAGAATTTCTTATTCTGTGACATACATATTGCTAGGTATGGACCTTTTAAAAAACTGTGTAAGGGGATAGGGATATGGCTCACAGGAAGAGCACTAGCATAGCATCTGTGAGAACCTGGATTTGATTTTCAGTACTGTGTGGAGAGGGACAGGTGGGATGGAATGGACACACACACACACACACACAATCATCTGTTGGGATATAGTTCAGTGGTAGAGTGTTTATCTAGTATGCTCAAGGCCATTAATTTGAATCTCTAGCACACCCAAAAAGATAATAAAAAATTTAAAAACTACACAAAAAAATGTATGTATGCACTTTTATGGAGAAAAACCTCAAAATTTGAGGAAATCTGAGAAATAAGATAGGTAACAATAATACATTCGAGTAAAAATATCAGCCAAAGAATTTTATTCATATGGAATAGAAGGGAGAGAGAACACAGTGACAAGAATGAATAATGTCTGTTGTTGTTAGAACATTATTACAATTCATAGCATGGACAGCATGGTATGGATAAGCAAATAGTGGAGGATGAAGAGAAGAAAAAGTTGAACTGTTCTTTCAAATAAACAAGGCCATGAATGAAATGGTATGAGATAAAGAAGGTCTAGGTTTCATTTCAAAGCAGGAAAGAAAAAGCACAATGGAATTTGCTGATAATGTTACAGGAATTCATAAATTATAGAGCAAACATTTCTATGTGTCAAGTAAGTATCTTAGATAACACTGTATATTTGGCTTCAGTTACCTAAGTTAGGGCTGGGATTTAGGTCAGTGGGTAGAGCGCTGTGCTGCAGTCTCTGAGGCCCCGAGATCAATTCCCAGCACCGCAAAAATGGGAGAAGGGCCTGGCAATCCATTCCCAAGGCAATCCCGAAACAGTCAGCCATTGAAAACCCTATGAGGGTCACTATGAGTCGGATACCAACTGGATGGCACCTAACCTAACCTAAGTTAAGATTTACATATTTGAGATTAAGATATTTTGACACTTTCTTTACCAACTGCAAATGACCAAGTTTTATTCCTGCTACCTGTTCTTGAAAGGTATGCCAACAGAGGTCCCATATAACTTCAAGTATACTTGTAAGAAGTTGTTCTCATAATTATTTTCCTGTGTCAAAAAGACTTTATCAACACATCTTTGGTCTAGAACACCTTTTTCTATTTTGTCAAACTTTTATGTACGTGATTAACAAGAAAAAAAATTGACTGCGCTTAGTACTTTAGTCTCAAGGAATTATCCTTAAACAACTAAATTCTCATAATATTTTTTAAAAATAAACTTATTTTAGAATAGTTTTAGACTGACAGGAAGAGTCATTTCCTGTCACAAAATATCAGAGTTCCCATATATACCACACCCAGGTGCCCTTATTATTAATAATCTAACATTAGTTTAATACATTTGCCTCAAGTAATGAACCATTATTGATAATATTATTAATAAAATTCACATCTTATTTATATTCCCTTAAGTTTATCTAATATCATTTTTGTTTTAGGATCACATCAAGAATACCACAGTAAGTGGTACTTGTCAAGACTATTTGGCTTCTCTATACTATGATGGGCTGGGATTTAGCTCAGTTGGTAGAGTGCTGCACTGCAGTCTCTGAGGTCCCGAGTTCAATTCCCAGCACCGCAAAAATGGGAGAAGGACCTAGCAATCCACTCCCAAGGCAATCCGGAAACAGCCATTGAAAACCCTACGAGGGTCGCTATGAGTCGGATACCGACTCGACGGCACCCAACAACAACAACAAACAACAACAATACTATGATAGGCTGGGATTTAGCTCAGTTGGTAGAGCACTGCGCTGCAGTCTCTGAGGTCCCGAGTTCAATTCCCAGCACTGCAAAAATGGGAGAAGGGCCTGGCAACCCACTTCCAAGGCAATCCCGAAACAATCTGCCATTGAAAACCCTATGAGGGTCGCTATGAGTTGCACACGACTCGATGGCACCTAACAACAACAACAACAACAATACTATGATACCTCTCTGATTTTGAAAAGGTATTTTCATTAAAAATTCAACAATTTTTAGGTTTACAGTATTGTTACTATAGGCACAATACTGTGTAGCAGATCTTTAGAAATTATTCACTTTGCATTACTTAATCTTTATATATATTGATTAGCAATTCCTCATTTCCTCCTTACCTCTGACCTGGAATAAACTTTTTTTTTTTTTTTTGCGGTACTGGGGGTTGAACCAGGGCCTCGCGCCTGCATGCTCTGCAAGTGCTGGACCACTGAGCTGCACCTCAGCCCATTTTTTTTTTTTACTTTTTGAGACAGGGTCTCGCTAAGTTACGCAGACTGCCTCTGGTCTCGAACTCTGGCAATAAACTTTGTATAGTTTCTTCTTATAAGAGCTACCAACAGAAATTCATAGAGGTGAAAATACTTAGTATTTGTTTTTTTGCGACTGGCTTATTTCATTTAGCATAATATCCTCCAGGTTCACTCATGTTGCAACATACTGCAGAATATCTTTCAAAGACATAATAGTCTACTGTATACATATACCACATTTTCTTTATCATTTATCCTTTCACAGACACTTGTTTCCATATCCTGGCTATTGTGAATAATGCTACAATGAACACAGAAGCACGTATCTCTTCCAAGATACCAATTTCATTTCCTTCAAACATATACCCCAAAGTGGGATTGCCAGATAACGTGGTAGCTCTATTTTTTAATTTTTAAAAGAATTTCTACTCTGTTTTTCATAGTTGCTGCACCAGATCTCAGAAGCTAAGCAGGGTTGGGCCTAGTTAGTACTTGGATAGTAGATCGCCTGGGAACACCAAGTGTTGTAGGCTTTGGAGAAGAACCTGGTAACCTCTATACCCATCCACCCCAAAACACAAAAACAAACAAACAAAAACAAAAAACACAATCACCATTGAAGACCTTATGAATAGCATAGAAGCACCGACAATAGTGCCAGGCATGGCACAGTGTTGGGTAGTGTTTCATCTGTTGTACACAGGGTCGTTATGAGTCAATCCTGACTTGATGGCACCTAACAACAACAATAGGGCTGGGATTTAGCTCAGTTGGGAGAGTGCTGCTCTGCAGTCCCTGAGGTCCCAAATTCGATTCCCAGCACTGACAACATGAGAGAAGGACATGCCACTCCCGAGGCAATCTCGAGACAATCAGCCATTAAAAAACCTATATGGGTCACTATGAGTCAGCCACAACTCGATGGCACCCAACAACAACAACAACAAATATATATCCAAAGTGTATTTTAAGAAAGAAATACAAAATAAAATTTTTGATTAAGTCCTACAGAATCTGCCACTACTAGAATCTTAAAAGAATTTCTGAAGGCTGTATTTTAGGCAGAAGTGACCATAGATATATCTGATATGAAGAATAAAAAGAGATCTGTCTAATATTGCACTTATAGTTAATCATACAGTATTATATACTTAAAAATCTGTTAAGATGGTAGATCTCATGTTAAGTGAAATGAAATAAAATAAAAATAGTAGCCAGGTGTGGCTATATTCCTAGCATCTCAAAAAGCTGAGGCAGGAGTATCACAAGTTCAAAGCCAGACTTTCCCTGCATAATGTAGTGATACGTTGTCTCAAAATAAAAATTAAAAAATTGGCTGGGAGTGCAACTTAGTGGCAGAGTGCTTACAAAGCATGTATAAGGCCCTGGGTTCAATATTCCAGTAGAAAAGGGAGAGGGGAAGAGGAGGAGGGAAGTGAGTAAGTAAGTAAGTGAAAGGAAAGGAGAGGAGAAAGGAGAGGAGAGGGGAGGGCAGAGGAGGGGAGGAGAGGAAGGGAAGGGAAGGGAAGGGAAGGGGAAAAGAAAGGGGAAGAGAAAGGGGAAGGGAGAAGGGGGAAGGGGAAGAGAAAAGAAAAAGGATGGATGGATGGGAGGGAGGGAAGAAAAGGAAGAAGAGCTAATTACCATGTATATGCATAAAGCTAAATACTATTTTTAAATAATAATGACAATGGAGAAAACTAAGATTTAAATTACAATATAATAAGAAAAAATGGAATTATACTTTTTCAGGTCTTTCTATTTTCTGGGAAAAAAGTAGAAGAGATGGTAATTATCCTTAGATTGAGATAAGAATGAACTTTATAATTTTAGGGTAACTATTAAAAGATGGAAAAAAAGAAAAAATACGAATTCCTTAGTTTTCAAAAAAAATATAAAAACAAAGTGGACAACAAAGAACATAGGTGGATTAAGAACAAAGAACGAGCACTGGTTCAATATAAAACCAAATAAATAGTGATAAAATGAAATTGTAAAAGGGACTAAATGGTACAATTAAAACAGACAGGCATGGTGGCTCGAAATCCAAACACCTGTACGCTTCAAAAAAAAAAGGCAAATATTTTTAAAATTGAACAACAAAGTACATACTGTTTACAAGAAACATCTAAGAGGTAAGGATACAGGCACAATGAAAAGATAAAAATAGAAAAGGCTGGGCCAGAGCTGGGATATAACTCAGTGGTAGAGCACTTGCCTAGCATGCATGAGGCCCTGAGATCCAAACCACACTTCATTATTAAAGTACATTTTCAGAAAGGACAGCCAGAGATAAAGAGAATATTAAATGAATACACTAGATTTGAGTAATAACAGTTTAACCTATGTATTCATCTAATTAGGTATCAAGGAGTAAGGGGAGAGAAAAGGATGTAGAAGGGGAGGGTAAAGAATAGGAAAAGTGGGAAAGGAGACATCAAGGAAAAATAGATAAAACTATAATTATGCTGGGGGATTTTAATGTATAGTCTTTCAGTAACTGTCAGAAGCAGCAAATAACAAATTAGGACCTATCTACCTTAACAGGCATAATAGATCTCAAAAATGCATAATATAAACAAGTTTCAAGGGCACATGAAATCTGCAAAATTATCAATATAACATTAAAGAAACTCTACACAAATTAAAAAGGACTGAAACGATACAGATTTTTTTCCTTGGTCTCAAATTCAAAAAAGATAGGAATTCAGGACTAACCTGGGTTACATAGTGAAATCCTGTCTCAAAAAAATAAATTAAATTAAATTAAAATTTAAAAAATTAAGGCTGAGATGCCTTCAATTCTATCAAACATTCTGAAAAGAATAATTCCAATCTCATATACTCTTTTTCAGATAATTTAGAAAAAAAAATTCTTTACAATTCATTTTGTGAAGTTAAAAAAGGTTTGACAATAAAACTTGAAGTAGAATAAAAAAGGAAAAGTACAGGCCATCTCATAGATAAACACAGATATAAAACATCCTAAACAAAGTATTATCAAACCAAACCCCAAAATAATTGGGGTGGGGTGGAAGAAGGGATCTACAAGAGAAGAACAGAGGATTTATAGGACAATGAAACTATGCCATATGATAATGTAATAGTGGATGCAGACATTATTCATTTCTGAAACAGAATGTTAAAGCAGAAGGTGAGCTCTAATGTCAATTATGGACTTTAGCCTATAATGTATCAATGCTTGTTCATTAATTTTTATATATGTACCACACCAATGGTGAAATCAGTAATGAGAAACTGGGAAACAGAGAGAGTATATGAAAACTATCTTCACTTTCTGCCTAATTCTTCTCTAAACTCAAAACAATTCTAAAAATTATAGACTACTTACAAAAAACACTCATTCTAATCATTTTTGTATTCTAACAGCCCAAAATAAATTTAATAACATGTATAAGAACTTTTCTCACACCTGAAAACCTTAGTAAAATAAAGTCCTAAACAAATGGAGAAATATAAAAACTGATCATGAATTAGAGGACTTGATTTTACAGAAACATAAATCCATCACCCTTAAGGTACAGAAGTAATCATCAAATTTTGTCCTTCCACCTGTCAAACACTTTGACATAAATAATGAAGGTACAGGTGTGATACCTCTGGTGTTTAGTGGGAGAAGTCAGCTCCACACAACAAAGAATCATCCAGTCAAAAGGTCAATTATCCAGTCAAAAAAGGTCAACAACATCCAAGTTGAGAAACCCTGCTACACAGATTCTATAATTCCATTTAAAATTCCAATAATTATAACACACACAAAAAAAACCTTCCAAAAAACCAAAACAAAAACAAAATACCCACAGAGGCCAAAAAACTTCTACTGAAGAAACTTTTCAATCTAGTAGACCAATTGCCAGAATAAAGAATCTAGAAGATGACATTTCCATGAATGGATGCTTGGTATACATTAATGATGTCACTGCACAATAGTAAAAAACAGAGTATTTCATATATTAAAAATTTTAATTTCAGGCATGGTAGTAAACACCTGGCTACAATCCCATCACTTGTTAGGTGGAGGTAGCAGGATTTAGAGTTCAAGGACAGTTTGGGATATGCAGAGAAACACTGTATCCAAAAATTTATTTAAAAAAAAAAACAAAACACAATAACAACAAAAAAACCCATGAGCTGGGTGCGGTGGAGGCAGGAGGATCGCAAGTTTGAGAACAAAGGCAGTGTGCATAACTTAGTGAGACCCTGTCTCAAAAAGTAAAAAAAAAAAAAAAAAAAAAAAAAAAAAAAAAAAAAAATTGGTTGGGGGTGCAGCTCAGTGGTCCAGCACTTGCAAAGCATGCACGCGCAAGGCCCTGGGTTCGGTACCACACACACACACACACACACCACACACACACACACCACACATACACACAAAACAGGAATTTCAGATGAAGACCTCAATCTGAACAGCCAAATTGTATATCACTAGCTAAGTTATATAAACTAGACAACTTTTATAACAAAACATAGGAGAGTATCTTCATAAATACAGCAGAAAGAATGTAAGACACATCAGCCCATAAAAGAAAGAATTAACAGACTTGGGAACTGTTGTGCACACCTGTAATCCTAGAAACTCAGGAGGCTGAGGCAGGAGGATCATAAGTTTAAAGGCCACACGCAGTCTGAGTAACTTACCAAAATTCAGTCTCAAAATTAAAAAAAAAAAAGTGGAGGTGGGAACTGGGGGTACGGCTCAGTGATAAAGGACGTAGCATACATGAGACTCTGAGTTCAACTATCCTCCATAATACTGGGAACAGCACAAAGGTGCTAATTTGTTTATGCCAAGAGTTGGAAAATAGTTACTGGCCAACTGACTGGAAGAGATCCGTATCTGTGCCTATTCCCATGAAAGGGGATCCAACCAAATGTGGAAGTGATCAAACAATAACATTAATATCACACACAAGTAAAATTTTGCTGAAGATCCTTCAAAAGAGACTGTAGTAGTATATAGACAGGGAACTGCTGGGAAATCAAACTGATTCAGAAGAGGATGTGGAACCAGGGACATCTTTGCTGATGTCAGATAGATATTAGCTGAAAACAATACCAGAAAGATGTTTATCTCCTGTTTTACTGACTGTGCAAAGGCATTTGACTGGGTGTATCATAATAAATTATGAATAATATTGTGAAGAATGGGACTACTACAGCACTTAACTGTACTCATGAAGAATCTGTACATGGATCAGGACGCAGTCGTTGGAGGAGAACAAGGGAACACTGCCTGGTTTAAAGTTGAGAAAGATGTGTGTCAGGGCTGTATACCTTCACTGTACTTCTTTAATCTCTATGCTAGGCAAAAATATGAGAAGCTGGACTTTATGAAGAATACAGTATAATGATTGGAGGAAGACTCATTAGTAACCCACATTATGTAGATGACACAACTCTGCTTGATGAAAGTGAAGAGGATTTGAAATATTTACTGATGAATATTAAAAAACAGTCTTCAGTAGGGATTTCACCTCAACATCAACAAAACAAAAATCTTTATGACTGGGTCAGGAAGCAACTTCATGATAAATGAAGAAAAGATTGAGGCTGTCCAAGATTTTGCTTTATTTGTTCTACAATCAACACCCATGGAAGAAGCAGTTAAGAAATCAAAAAATGCACTACACTGGGAAAAGCTCTGACAAAAGACCTCCTTAAAGTGGTGAAAAGTAGAGGCACCACATTGAAGAAGAGGGGCACCTGACTCATGCCATGGTATTTGCAGCTGCCTCATACAATTGTGAAAGCTGGACACTGAATAAGGGAGACAGGAGAAGAACTGATGCTTCTGAATTATGATGCTGGAGACAAATAATGAATAGACCATGGAATGCCAGAAGAACCAACAGATCTGTCCTAGCAGAAGTGCAACCAGAGTGCTCCTTGGAAGTAAGGATGGCTGGACTGTGTCTTATGTATTTTGGACATGCTGTCAGGAGGGACCAAACCCCAGAGAACGACATCATGTTTGGGAGAGTAGCAAGTCAACAAAAAAAAGGAAAACCCTCCACTAGATGGATTGACAAAGTGACTGCAACAATGGGCTTAAACATAAAAAAGACTGTGTGTTGGGCACAGAATTGGGGAGTGTTTCATTCTATGGTACATAGAGTTGCTATGAATTGGACCAGACTCAAAGGCACCTAACAACAACAACAACATGCTCATTTATTTGTCAAGAAATATTTACAGATACTAGAATTAGAAGGGACTATGGTTTAGCTCAGTTGGTAGAGTGCTGCTCTGCATACTCTGAGGCCCTGGATTCGATCACCAGCACCACAAAAATGACAGAAGGACCTGGTAGTCTACTCTGAAACAATCCCAAAATAATCAGCTATTGAAAATCCTATGGATAGTAGAAAAGCACTGACATAGTGCCACCCATGGCACAGTGTTGGGGAGTGTTTTGTTCTGTTGTACAGGAGGACTGGACTCAACAGCATCTCACAAGAGATACACAATCGAGAGCAAAATAGACATGAATCACTGTCTTCAAGGGATAATTTATCAAACAATAACATGAAGGGGGTGGGGGATACAATCTGCCATAGGTAGAGGGTAGATGCACTATATGACCAACAAAGTAATTAAGTATTAACACTTAAAGAACATTTTACAAGTCAATAAAGAAATAGATCAAGATCTCTATAGAGTGATAAGTAGAAGACTACAAGCTGTTCACAGAAAAGAAAATCCAAATGCATAACTTCTTCTTGTTAGGTGCCGTTGAGTTAGGTCCAATGCAACTCTATATACAACAGATCAAAGCACTACCCAACACTGTGCTATGCATGGCACTATTGTCAATGCTTCTCTACTATTCACAGGGTTTTCAATAGCTGATTCTTTTGGGAGTGGGTTGCCATGTCATCCTCCCTAGCCTTTAGCATCTGGTATTCCTAGGTAGTCTCCCATCCAAGAACTAAACAGGTTGACCCTACTTAGCTTCGAAGATCAGATTCCAGGGTGGTATAGCTGCAGAGAAAATGGCTAACTGATGCATGAAAAAGCACTTAATTTCAACAATGAGCAAGAAAAAAAAAAATTAAAACCACAATGTGATATTTGGAAATCTCTGCAATAAGAAAAACACTAAAAATCTCTGTTAATACCATGTGTGAGCAAAGATGTGAAGCTTTCTGAATTCTGTGTCATTAATTGGTTGGAGTATTAAAAGTCACAAGTACTTTAGAAAAATCTGGCATTATTTAGAAAAGCTGAATTCTTAAAGTCCAGCAATTTCAATCCTCGGCACACAATCTGGAGTATCTTGTGCAGGGATAGCTAATTAACACATAGAAAAGATAGTTAATGATAACGTTCATACTATCCAAAAGCTAGAAACAATCCAATTTCCTTCAGGAGTAGGAAGTACAAATATATTTATATTCATAAAATGGATACCTTACAGCCGTGTTCAACATAAGGCAATTCTGCCTCCCAAGGGACACTTGTCAAACTCTGCAGACATTTTTTGTTGTCAAAACTGAGTGATGGAAGAGAGAAATGTTCTACCGGTAATTAATAGGATAAAGTCAAAGATACTTCTAAATGTTCTACAATGCACAGGAACACTCAACCACAACAAAGAATTGTCTGTGTCACATCAATGCAAATAAATAACAACGGTACAGGCCACACAGATAAATCTCATTAACATGTTTTTAGCAGAAGCAACAAAAGAGTAGTTACAGTTAGTCATCTAAAGGAAAGCAAACAAAACTGAACTATTTTGTTTAAGGATTGATCCATTAGTGGTGATGATTGTTGCTGGGTCAGTGTCCAACTCATAGCGACCCTGCTGTACAACAGGTGAAACAAACACTATTGTCAGTGTTTTTCTGCTATTCACAGGGTTTTCAATGGTGGATTCATTTTTTAGAGTGGGTTGCTGGGTTCTTCTCCCAAGCCTACAGTACCTGGTGTTCCCAGGCGGTCTTCCATCCAAGTACTAACCAAGCCCGACTCTGCTTAGCTTTCAAGATATGACGGGATTGGACGCCACAGTTCTAAGGCTGCAGGCAATCCATTGGTAGCAAGTATATAAAGAACAGGTAAGAAATAGTTATAAAATGGAGGTAGTATTTATCTCTGGAGGAGTGAAGAGATAGTTGTAGTGGGGTGGGTCCCATAATGGAAGGGGAGGCTCTTCTGAAGCTTTAGCAATATTCTTTTCCTTGACTTGTGTACTAATAACACTAGGATCCACAATACAAATATTATTTAACTTATATTTATGTATTTTATACAGTGTTCTCTGAGTATGAAATGTCACAATTAAAAAGGGTTCAATGCTGGATGCAATGGCACGTGTCTATAATTCCAGCTACCTGGGAGGTTGAGGCAGGAGGATCCAAGTTCGAGAACAGAGGCAGCCTGCACTACTTGTGAGAACCTGTCTCAAAAAAATTTAACAACTTACTGATACACTTTAAGGCATTAGAAAAACAAGCCAATCCCCAAATTATCAAACAAAAAGAAATAATTAAGATCAAGGCAGAAATTTGCAAACTTACAAGTAAAAACAAACAATCAGTGAAACCAAGAATTGGTTCTCTGAAAAGATAAACAAGATCAACAAGCCCTTATGCAAACTGAGAGAGAGAGAGAGAGAGAGAGAGAGAGAGAGAGAGAGAGAGAGAGAGAGAGGGGGAGGGGACCAAGAGAAAGACCCAAATTAATAAAATTAGAGATGAAAAAAGTGTCAGAAGAATTGACACCAATAAAATACAAAGGATCATCAGAGATTACTTCAAAACCTTGTACTCCCCCCAAAAGTCCAAAATATACAAGAAATGGATAAATTCCCCCAACACTTACGACCTACCAAAATTAAGCCTAAAAGATATAAATAACTTTAACAGATTTAGCTCAGTTGGTAGAGCACCGCTCTGCAGTCTCAGAGGTCCCAGGTTCGATTCCCAGCACTGCAAAAATGGGCGACGGACATGGCAATCCACTCCCAAGGCAATCCAGAAACAGCCATTGAAAACCCTCTGAGGGTCACATAAATTGGATATGACTTGACAGCACTTAACAACAACAACAACAACCACCACCTAACAAGTAGTGAAACTGAGACAGTAATAAAGAAGTTTACAGAAAAAAAACCCAGGTCCTGATGGGTTCATAGCTGAATTTTATTAAATCTTTAAAGAAGAATAAATACCTATCCTTCTCAAACTATCTGATAAAATAGAAAGGGATAACATACTTCCAAATTCATTCTATGAAGCCAGTATCTCCCTTTCTCCAAAACCAGATTGGGACACAACAAAAAAAGAGAAATGTATAGACCAATTTCTTTGATGAATACACATAGAAATCCTCAAGAAAAAACTTGCAAAACAAATACAGTGTCACATAAAAAAAGATTATACACCTCAACCATGTGGCCTTCATACTGCAGATGCAAGGCTGGTTCAATATACCCAAATCAATAAATGTAACATAACACGTCAATAGACTCAGCGGCAGGAAGTACATGATCATCTTAATTGATGCAGAAAAAGGCTTTGACAAAGTTCAACATGTCTTCATTATAAAAGTCCCAAAGAAACTCAGAATAAAAGGAACATAGTTGGACATAATAAAGGCTATATATGACAAACCTATAGCCAACATTATACTAAATGTGGAAAAATTTAAAGTATTCCCTCTAAAATCAAGAACTAGACAAGCATGACCCTTCTCTTCAGTTGTTCAATACAATGACTGAAGTCCTATCCAGAACAATAAGGCAAGGGTAAGAAATAAAAGAGATACAATTAGGGAACACAGAGGTCAAATTATCCCTACTTGCAGATGACATGATCCTATACTTAAAAGACCCTGAAGTCTCCACTACAAAACCCTTTGTGCTAATTAGCTCTTTCAGCAAAGTAGCAGGATACAAAATTAACATTAAAAAATCAGTAGCATTCCTATATACCAATAATGAACAGGAAGAGAAAGAAATGAAAACAATTCCATTCCCAATATTCTACCAAAAAATTAAATATTTAGAAATAAAGCTAACCAAAGATCCTAAAGACCTGTACAATGCAAACTTCAAAACACTAAAGAAAATGAAGTAGACACTAGAAGACGGAACAACCTCCCTTGATCACGGGTCAGAAGGAAATTATGAAAATGGCTACAGTACCAAAAGTAATCTACAGATGCAATGCAATCTCCATCAAAATTCCAATGATATATTTCATAGAAATAGAAAAAACAGTATTAAATTTCATATAGAAGCACAAAAGACCCCATATAATCAAAACAATCCTAAGCGGCAGAAGCAATGCAGAAAGCATCACAGTACCTGACTTTAAATCATATTACAGGACCACAGTAATAAAAACAGCTTGGTACTGCCTCAAAAATAGGCATGAAGCTCAACAGAATACAAGACTGACATATAACAAGCACCCATACAGCTATAGCCACATGATCTTCAACAAAGGTGCCAAATGCATAATATATTGGATATAAAATAGTCTCTTTAACAAAAGGTGCTAGAAAAACTGGATATCCATGCAAAGAAGAATGAATGTAGATGCATATCTCTTGCCCTGTATGAAAATCAGTTCAAAATAGATCAGAGATCCCAATGTAAAACTGGAAATGTTGAAACTAGTAGAAGCAAATGTAAGAAACGCACTCCAATACATTGGTAAAGTAAATTTTCTTAATAAGACTCCAATAGTGAACAAAATTAACAGAGAATTGACAAATGGGATTACATAAAAATCAAAATGCTTTGCCACAGCAAAGGAAACAATTAACAGACTACAGAGAGAACCCACAGAATGAGAGAAAAATCTTTGGTTCCTTTACATCTGACAGAGGATTAATATCTAGGATATATAAAGAACTCAAAAAATTAAGTGTCAAAGTAACAAATAATCCAATAAGTAAGTGAGGAATGGAACTGAAGAGAAAGTTCACAAAAGAAGAAATTCAAAGAGCCAATAAAAAAGTTTTTTGATTGTCAATATCCTTAGGCATCAGGAAAATGAAAACCTAATTGAGATACCTTCTCAACCCAATCACAACAGCTAGACACACACACAAACACACACACACACACACACGGCAAAGATGAGGGGGAAAAAAGAACCGTTTTATACTGCTGGTGGAACTGTAAATTAGTACAGCCATTAGGGAAATCAGTATGGAGGTTCCTCAGAAAATTAAAAAAAAAAAAAAAAAAGAATACCCTATGAGCTAGTTATACCACTTCTATGTATGCACCCAAAAGAAGATGAGTCGTCATACTACAGAGACACCTGCCCTGCCCTGTTTATTGCAGTACCCTTTACAATTGCAAGGATAAAGAATCAGCCCAGATGTCCATCAACAGACAACTGGATTAAAAATGTGGTCTATGTATAAACAATGGAATACTATTCAGCAGAAAAGAATAAAATTATGTCATTTGTAGCAAAACTGGAAATGGAGAACATCATTTTCAGGGAAATAATCCAAACTCAAAAAGATGTATTGCAGGTTTTCACTCATATGTGGGAGACAGATGTATCTAAAGAGAATATTTTTATGTATAATATATACTAATATATGTTCTGGGGTTTATCTCAGTTGGTAGAGTGCTGCTCTGCACTTTTTGAGGACCCTGGTTAGATCCTCAGCACTGCAAAAATGGGAAAAGGATGTGGCAGTCCACTCCCAAAACAATCCCAAAACAATCAGCCACTGAAAACCCTCTGAGGGTTTTCATGATTCCAACAATTGCTACGAGTTGAACTCAACTCAAGGGCACCTAACAACAACATATATTTATGTAAAGATATATTAATATGTTATATATAAACATATCAATTCTATGTAACTAAGATTGGAAAATACAAGGAGACCCATCAAGAGGAAAGAGGGGACCAGTGGGAGGATGAAAACAGCAAAAATGAAGGAGAGGGGTGAAGAGGAGCAATATACTGGGGTAAAGAGGGAGAAAACAAGTACAAAGTACAGGATACAACTCTATGACACTCCCATAATGAATCTCACTATAATGTATGCAATTTTTAAAAAAAAAATCATACTATATCTCATAAATACGTAGAATAATCACTGGACATAAATCTTTTTCTGTTCTTTTTGTTTTTGTAAAATGTTTAAGGAGATAGAGATGTGTCAATAATCCTGATTTGATAATTGCACAGGGTATACATGAAGTGGATTACTACTCTGCACGCCATAAATAAGTGCAATCAAACTAATAAAAAAGGAGGAAAAAATTTGAAATGGTTAGGGGTACAGCTCAGTAGTAGAGCACTTGCCTAGCATACATGATGCCCTGGGTTCAACCTTCTAGTACAGCAATAAATAAATAATAATAAAAGGAAAATTATACTGAATTTTCTATATATTCCGTATATATAGTACATGTGAAGAGATAGCAACAGACTAAAAATAATGTAAAGGTCTGTTAATAAACTAGTTAAATTATTGAACATAGGGCCATTCTCGATGGTGCGTGCCTGTAATCTCAATGACTCCGGAGGCAGAGGCAGGAAGATCACAAGCTTGAAGCCAGAGACAGCCTAAATAACTTAGCAAGACCCTGTCTCAAGATAGAAAATTTTAAAAAGGGGCTGGGGGTTCAGCTCAGTGATAAAGGGCTTGCAAAGTATGTGTGATGCCTTGGGTTCAGCCTCTCAGTATTGAAAAAAAATTATTGAACATATATAACAAAAGATTGTAATGATGCCAAATTAAAAAAAAAAAAAAGCAGCAGTAGCAGCAGCAGCAGAAAGCTTCCTATGTACTTACACCAGTATCTTTTGTCTAACAGGTGTAGATAGAAAGAGTACATATTCCAATTTATACATACAGAAATCAGATGGCTAGTTAGACAGACAAATGAGAGGATATACAACTGGGTAGGGATAAACAGGAAGGAAGGAAGTGATAAAGATTTTTTGTTATACAACTTAAAAAAACTGTAATTTAGGGATGTATTTCAAAAGGAAAATTTCAGATTACCAGTTGTTAGATTGGTTTTTAAAATTTAAGTGTTTTAAAATTAAAACCCTGTCTAACAGAAGGGTTAAACTGGATGAGGTGATACACATAAAGCTCAACATTAGTGCTTGCCTCACCTACACTGTAAAATGAACAAACTGGCTTACTTTCACATAGAGTATCTTGTCATTCCCCACCAGTGTCCATGGTCTAGGATTCAACCCTAGAACTCTCTGTATCCTAGAGTGAACATGCTTTCTTTTTATTGTTTTTTGGGTTTCCTTTTTTTTATTTGTTTGTTTTCTTGTTTTGTTTTATCTTGAGACAAGGTCTTGCTGAGTAGCCCAGGCTAGCCCTAAAATCAAGGCACTTTGAATGTCTCAACTTGTGGAGTGTTGGGGAGGCATGCACCACCTTGCTCAGTCCTGGACCATGCTTTCTTATGTGAAGGTCTTCTGGCACAATTTTATCTTATGTCTTTCTTCTCTCCCTAACTTCCTGTCACTCATTTTAATGTTTGCTTGCTCTTTTATTGTTAGGTACGTCCACTCAGGTCCAACTCATAGCAACCCTATGTACAACAGTACGAAATACTACCCAACACTGCCATGAACATGATCTTTGATGTTTGAGCCCATTATTGCAGCTACTGTGTTTCTTCTCATTTTGAGTCATGCCACATAAGCAAAAGGAGGTCCTAAGAGCTTTACTCCATTCCCATCATTAAGGTCGAATCTACTTTGAGGAGGCAAGTCTTTTCCAGTTGTTTCTTAAATGCCTTCCAGCCTGAAGGAAGCCTCATTCTCTAACACTATATTTGACAGTGCTCCTCAGCTATTTACAGGGTTTTCAATAGTTAATTATTTTGGAGTGGGCTGCCGAGTCCTTCTCCCTAGTCTATCTTAGTCTAGAAGCTCCACTGAAACCTGCCCATCATGGATGGCCCTCCTGGATCTGAAATACTGGATAGCTTTCAGCAACACAGTAACATGCAAGCCCTCAAGCACAAGAAGCTGCCAGACATGAGGGTGTTTACTCTAGCATGTTTTTGTTTTTTCTTTCTTTTTTTTTGTCATCGTTATTTTTTACAATCTCCCCACATTCACACATAAACACAAATACACACAGCCTGGGTGGCATGAGCAGTCTCTCCCTATTAACCTCTTTTCATCCTGTTGTCAGGGATATAGATACTCTACAGGAGGGAGAGGCTGGGATTTAGCTCAGTTGGTAAAGTGCTGCTCTGCAGTTTCTGAGGTCTGGAGTTCGAAGGTCTGGAAGAAGGATGTGGCAATCCACTCCCCCTCAAGGCAATCCTGAAACAATCAGCCACTGAAAACCCTATGAGGATCACTATGAGTTGGACATGACTCGATGGCACCTAAGATGTTGTTGTTGATGCACTGCTGGGGATTGAACCCAGGGCCTCACATAAGCTAGGCAAACCTTCTACAACAGAGCCATATCCCAGCCCCAGATTCTGAACCTTGATTTTGGCATGAACTATACAGCTCCAGATAAACATACCTAAAACATTTAATCTCAGTTTTCTGATCTATAAAATAGGGACCACAAGCTTGTGAGAAGACTTAACAAAGATTAAATTAGCTAATGTATAGAAAGCACACATCTTGGCACATACTAAGGAGTCATTAAATACTAACCAGTTTTATTATTCTTAACATAGCACTTCACTGGACTGTCGTGTATTTCCAGCTTTGTTCCTCAGAATAAAGATTTCTTTAAAAATTACACAGACTCTAACACTTCTGGGGGAGTGAGGGATGAGGCAGAGACCATTCTGATAACCTTTGAATACCTTGGTTCAGTATCTGATACAAGGTAGGTGCTCTACAAATATTTGATAAACTACTTATGTCAACACTGTTGTTGTTATTGTTGTTAGGTACCATTAAGTCGGGTCCAACTCATAGCACCCCCATATAAGGTTTTCAATGGCTGACATAAATAAGTAAGCCTTCAAGTAATAAATTAGACTTCATGTATATTCCATTGAATTCATCAAGTATTAGTGGCTTCACGTAAGGAGAATTATGTTCTACCTGGTAACAAATCTCAAATTCCATTCATTTTGGTTTTATTTTATGACATTTAAAAATGTTTGCAATTTTTCTTTTAATAAAATATGTACTTTGCTAAATTTATTCTTCTATAATTTTGTTCCTAATACAAATTGTATCTGCTTTGAGTTTTAGTGTACAATTGCATGAAGTTGATGTATTAGAATGTTGTTGGCTTTTGTATGCTTAGTTTGTTTTTATCATCATTGGTCAACTCATGAATTCTAGTTTCTCAGTACAGCCATTTGGAATTTCTAAGTAAGTATACTTATTTTATAATATTTTTGTTTATTTATTTCTCTTGTCATATTGTACTAATAAGCTGTAGCACTATTTTGACTAAAAATGGAGATGGGCCATCTTGTCTTATTCTTCAATTTGCAGCAAATAATTTAAACTTTTACCATTAAGTTAGACATTTCTTGTAGGTTTTTCACAGACATTCTTTAACAAGACAGATTTCTATTCTTGGTTTGCTAAAAGCTGTTATCATAAATGAATGATGAAATTTAGCAAAAGAATTATGAATACATTATCTTTCTTCACATTCATTAGCATGATTAATCTTACTAGTGTATTTTCTAAAGAAAATACCTGACTTTACTAAGAAAGTTTTGCTTAGTCCTTATGGATTTTAAAAAATAAAATGGTTTTGTTTTTGAGAAAATCAACTTGATCAGTGATCTCAATAAAAGATCACTATTCTTTCTGTATTGGAAAGCAGAAAATGGTGATTCACCATCTGATTTCCCCCATATAGTAGAACTTGACCTGTTAAGATTTACCTGTTCTGGAGAAGAAATTTATCTAGCAGTTGCCTATTAAAGTAACAACAAATTCTCACTTTAAATTAACAAACTGTCTTATGGATTTCCAACCAATTATGAACTTAAAAGACACTCAATTCTGATACTCATACTTTAAGCAAAATCAGATGAGTCTCAAGAATTTGTAAAAAGGACTAAAGCATTGGCAATAACAAATGTCAGCAACTAGCACACTTCCTAATATGAAGCCAACACATGAGTGAGTAAAAATTATAAAACCTTATGATCTAAAAAAAATCTATTCATAAAGCTACTGAGTGAACTTCAGATTTCTCTAAAATAAAAAAAAAATTTTTTTTTTAAAATAAAGAAATGGTTTACTATTTACAGGGGCAAAACTGAACCAGAACAAAAATGGAATATCCTTAAATAACATACCAATCATTTTCTCTGTTAGAAAAAAATCAGCACATAATTCTAGAATGGATTATATATTACTAGTGGCAGGTGAAGTAAAAGTCACACTGCTGGAATGACAAGCTCAATGTACATCATTTATTTTAATATTCTGTACCTCGACATCCTGAACACTGGATAAAAAAGTTGATTAAATCCAGAAGTGCGATGTCCCTGTCTTGTTTATATGATTCAATCCAGTCATCCACCACGGACTGTGGAAAAAAAATATAAAAATGAAAACTTCAAAAAATTTTGATATTATAGCAAATAGGCTTTCAAAAAAGCTTGTGTGTTTGTGTTTGTGAGTCTACTTGAACAAGAAAATTACTTACCTGAAACTATTTCTCTGTACTCAGTATAAGCAGAGTTCCCTCTATTTTTAAAGGCTAATAAAACGTACAGTTCTAGGTCTCAAAGATTTGTTCTCAATAGAGTACAATAGACATTTGACCTTATCAAGCCCATGATTTCAATAATTATTAAGTATAATAATATTGAAACCATATTATAAAAACACAAAGTTAAATATACATAAACACAAAAGTTAACATATACAAAAATTAAGCTTAAACATAAATTACAAGCTGAGTATCAGAAAATGTAATATGTGCATACAAACAGTACACACTATATATAATAAAAATGCACTTTTGAAAGGAATATTAAGAATGACTCCATATGTGAAAGTCAAATAAATTGAACTTATCAAGAAAGTGAAAGTCAAAACCAAAATGACTATGTTGTTGTTGTTGTAGTTAGGTGCCGCTGAGTCGTGTCCGACTCATAGCAACCCAGCAGGGTTTTCAATGGCAGATTGTTTCGAGATTGCCTTGGGAGTGGGTTGCCACGTCCTTTTCCCATAAAATGATTATATAAGGTATCTGAAAAATTATGCAGCCAATCCTAATAAAAAATTTCTAGGAAAACTAGGGTTAGATAGGATCTACTTAACAAAAATAAAGACTAAGCTGGGCAAGGTAGTACACACCTGTAATCTCAGCTATTCAGGAAGCTAAGGCAAGAGGATAAAAAGTTTGAGGCCACAGGCAACTTGCACAACTTAGTGAGACCCAGTATCAAAATCAAAAATAAGAAGGGGACTGGTGGGCAGCTCTGTGGTAAACACTTGTCTAGCATGGTTGAGGCCCTGACCTCAATACCTCAGTACTTTAAAAAAAAAGACAAAGACTAAAATATATTTATTGTTGAAACGCTTAAAGACATTTCATCTAAATAAAAAAGGCAAAGATACCCCTCTAATCATTTAGCACAGATCTGAAGTTTCAGTTAATGCAAATTTCAAGAAAAGACTAATAAAGGCAATTCACTTTTGATACAGATAAGAAAATCAAAGTTATCTACTAAAGTGATCCAATGAATTAATAAGAAAAAAATGTTGACAAGATGGCAAACAAAATATAAATATACAAGATAACTACAATACTGGCAATAACTAAGAAACATAACTGGATGTATAGACCATTCACAACTAAAACCACTTAAGAAAAAATTCAATAGAAGCTGGGTACCATGGCACATGCCTATGTCCTAAGTCCTCAGCAGGGTGAGTCAGAACAATAGCAAGCTTAAGGCCAGAGGTAGCCTGCCCAACTGAGTGAGACTCTGTCTCAAAAATTAAAAGAATAAAAATAAATTACAAAAACTTCAATGTAGAAATTTTAATAAAAAAGTGCTTAAAAGCACACAACAACAACAACAAAACAACTTAGAGGGAGCTGCACACAGTGGTGCACACCTGTAAACCCAGTGATTCCAGAAAAGGAGTCAGGAGAATCACAAGTCTGAGGCCAGAGATTCTATCTTAAAATAAAAAGTAAAAAATGGGCTGGGAGTGCAGCTCAGTGGTAGAGTGCTTGCAAACTATGCACAATGCCCTATGTACAGCCCCTTAGTTACCACAGAAACAGTAACAAAAAAATCAGGGTATACAAAATGACTTCAGTAAGTATATTCTGCTTTAAAAAAAATACTATCTCAATAAAGTCTAAGTTTTCCTGACTTATAAGACAAATTCAATGTGATTCTAGTTAAGATACTGGTTATTAGGACTGTTTAAGATTTTCTTGAGTGAGAGGGAGAGGTCAGTTAAAGAAAATGTATAAAAATAAAATATTTTTTAAATAAAATTGTATTTTTTCCACAGAGGTGTATATATATTAAAATAGATAAATCTTAAGTTACACCTTAATCAATTTTTACAAATACATACAGCTGTGTAATCATAACCAAGATAATAATATAAAACATTTCCAGAATTGAAACATGTTCCCTCACATTCTCATCCAATAAGTAACCATCTCCAGGCAAAAGGGTATCCATTATTCTGACGCTTACTGTCATTAAGTTAGACATGCCTTTTAAGTTCATATAAAGGATGTTATCTTTTCTGTTTTCCTGAAGCAAAGTTCTAACATTAAGATTCCATCACGTTATATTAGCAATTTCTTTTCTGCACTGCTTGGTAGTATTCCATTGCTTAAATATACCAAAATTTATTACCCATTTTATAGTTGATGGACATGAACATTACTTCCAGTTTAGGGCTACTACGAAGAAAATTGTTATGAACGTAACTGCACATATCCTCTGAGGACATATTCTTTTTTTGTTTTGTATATAACCAGTAGCAGACTTGTTAATATCTGGAATACACCTACATCATGGCTTAGCCGACTATGCCAAATATGTAAACAAACAAAAGAAGGAGAAAATTTTTATTTCAACCAAGAATGTATGAGATCCAATAATGTATGAGATTTCTAGGTGCTCCATGTCCTCACCAATATATTTTTCAGTCCTTTCAATTTAATCCATTCTGGTTGGGCACATCCCTGCTTTCCACACATTCTACTAAGAGAACTATCTTCTCTTCTTTCAAGTGAAAAGAGAAGATTTTCTGTACATAATACTCCCTTCCTATTTTATCACATAGTGGTTGGGAAGTTTTGTTTTAAACATAAACAGAAAATTAGAAAAAGATCATTCTGTTAAAGGTTCAGCTCTGTTGTGAATGCGTGTCACACAGAAAAACTATGTGACCTAGGAGTCAGGGAAAAAGCTGAGGAAGAAGCTATTCCTGCATTTTTACATGGGCCTGGCATTGTGAAGGTACTCTGAATATGGTGAGATCATTCTTCTATAATTCCCAAAGTAACAGTAGCAATTTATGCTGCTATCAGGTTTATATAAAGAACCCAAAACATGCTAAGTAAAACTAGTGTGCTGGAATATGCATGTGTTGTTGTGAGGTGCCACTGAGTCAGGTGCAACTCATAGCAACCCGCACAGGGTTTTTAATGGCTGATTGTTTGGGGACTGCTTTGGGAGTGGACTGCCAACATTGCTGTCCTGTTTTTGCAGTGCTGAGGATTGAACTCCTTAGAGAGTGCAGAGTTGGATTCTACCAACTGAGCTAAACCCCAGCCCAGGAATATGAATTAGAAATATTAAAAGTTAAGCTGGGCACGGTAGTACATGGCTGTAATCCCAGTGAACTGAGAAGAGGGGGAAGAAGGATGGGATGTTCAAGGCCAGAGGCAGCCTATGTAATTTAGTCAAAAAGGAAAAGTAAAAAATGGGCTGGGAGCACAGCTCAGAAGTATAAAGCACGTACGGTGCCTTGGGAACCCCTCAATACTGAAAATATATACATACATACACAAACACACAGTACTGAAAAATATATACACACACACACACACACACATATATATATATATTATTATTGTTGTTGTTAGATGCCGTCAAGTTGGTATCCGACTCATAGCGACCCTCATAGGGTTTTCAATGGCTGACTGTTTCGGGATTGCCTTGGGAGTGGATTGCCAGGCCCTTCTCCCATTTTTGCGGTGCTGGGAATTGAACTTGGGACCTCAGAGACTGCAGCGCAGTGCTCTATCAACTGAGCTAAATCCCAGCCCATATATATTATAGTTACTAAAAAAGGTAGTGAATATGAAATAGATCAGAAATAATAGGTGAAAGAAACAGTGCAGAAAAGAACCATAGTAAGAACTTAAGCTATGACAAAGGAGATATTTAAATTTGAGAAGGAAAGGATAGTTTTATTAATAAATGATAACGGAATAACTGGTTATTGTGGCACATGCCTATAATCCCAGCTACTCAGGAGTCTGAGGCAGGAGGATTGCAGGTGGAAGACCAGAGGCTACCTGTTCAACTTACCAAGACACTGTCTCAAAATAAAATATGGCCTGGAGTTGTGATTCACTGGTAGAGTGTTTGCAGCCTGTGTATGGCCTTAGGTTTAACCCCCAATATTGGAGGCAGGAGCCAAAACCTAAACACCAGAGAAAGAGATGAGTCTTTCCTGGGTTGGTAGAGACTGTAACTATTAGAAGCATTACCAAATATGGGCATACTTGGGTGGGTAATGCAGCTTGCCATAATAAAGAGGTTCTTGGAGAGGAGAGGAGAGGGGAAGAAGGAAGGGAAGACAGAGGAAAGACTGAAGGAATGGAGGGAGGGATCTCATTATCAAATTACTGGAAATCTTTATAAAACAGAAAAGGTCTTAAAGTAGTTATGGGGCAAATACCGGGGAACCAAGGATAAGAATCATAACATACTCCACCTCAAAAACAACGCAAGTTCATGGATAATGGAATGACTTATGTAAATTACCGAAAGAAAAATCTCCCCACCTGGAAATTTTATCCAGCCCCCGTTGAAAATAAATCTTTCAAATAAAGACAAAATAAAAACTTGTCAGGCTTGTTAGGTATGATGGTATATGTCTATAATACCAGCATTTGGGAGGCTGAGAGAGAAGGATTATAAAGTTTGAGGCCAGCCTGGGCTACATCGTGAGACACTGTGGGGAGCGGGGTGGAGGTATGTGGGACATGGTGCTTTTCAGACTAAAAACTAAAAGAAAAAATTAAAACCAAGGAAATGAACTAAACACTCTTCTGGAAAGACAGACTGGATAAAAAAGATCCAATCACTATGCAGACATGTTATCTGACTGGTATTTAAAACTGAAGCTCTGACCAAGGCCCATGCTTCTGAGGTATATAGGACTAGTTAATATAGTTAGGTATTTTATGAGCAAAGTTGAGAAAACCAAATGGGGTTAAGGACTACATGATTTCAACGTAACCTCACATAAAAGTCCCTTAGAAGTCAAATAAAAACAAAAACCTATTCTTCTGAACTACCTTATTCATTTGGCTTTCAGGAAATAAATGATACATACATTCTTTGATTTAAAAATTTCTCTGCTTTCACATTTTAAAAAATTATTTTAGAATATTTCAAAGAATTGCCAGTGGCCATAGTCTGACCCATCTATAGTAAGATGGAATAAGCTATATACCTCAAAAGCAGAGGCATTATTTATAGACTCAGTATTAAATATCAAACAAGATACAAGATAACTAACTATATGTAGTGAACCTGGGATGTCTGCAGTAGTGCATGGGAGAGGTATCTTTTTAAAGATTATTCTTAAGATTAAGCAAAATATGTTCAAGAGGTATAGTTTTAAGTTATTGCTCTGTAGAAACTTGGGCTTTAGCACATCTATATTTTCAAGAATGATGAAGTGGTTTTTAGAACCATAGCAAATTAGTTGAATGAATACAGAAATTTTTCATTCTTCTAGTAAGTGGGACTTGGGAACATTACTTTTAAAGTGAGACAATTCAACATTTCTAATTGAAGTTAACTATCAGACATCACAAAAAGCAACTGGGACTCTCTCAAGAGGGTGAAAGGTGATGAGGAGTAAAGAAATACAGAGGTCTCTTTATCGTCAGGACTGTAGCAACTTCTGATCCACCACCTCCTATCAGATGACTCACTGAGATCCATTTATATACAGCCAGCATTCTTCAACCCCCCCCAACTACTTCTTCATCAGAAACTGAGAGATTGAAAGGTAATCAACACCATGGAACCTGAATAGAGAAGGAATAATTATCACCCTCATACATCCAGCTACTTATTTTTTGGAACAGAGATTACAAAAGAATCTCACTAACTTTCAGTTTCCTTATGTTGAATTACAGCACCACCATGCTCCTAAAAATTGTCCTCTTTTAAAAGAGTCTGAGAATTATGAGAATTTGATTATGTCTCCATGCTGTCAATCTGAGCCCAATATCTGCTATGAATTTAACTAGTATATTGATATAAAAGAACACTGACATTTAAAAAAGAACCAACCACATGATATTTAAGAGACATACTTTAAGAGTACAAACAGGCTGCAATAAAGGGATAAAAACATAAATGTATGCCATGCAAACACTGACTGTAAGAGACCTATTATGGCTATATTCATATCAGACAAAGCAGAAATCATGAAAAAGAATATTATCAAATATGGAGATTTTATAATACTAAAGTGTATATTCATCAGGGTGGGCTGGAATTTAGCTCAGTTGGTAGAGCGCCGTGCTGCAGTCTCTGAGGTCCCAAGTTCAATTCCTGGCACCGCAAAAATGGCAGAAGGGCCTGCCAATCCACTCCCAAGGCAATCCCGAAACAGTCAGTCATTGAAAACCCTATGAGGGTCGCTATGAGTTGGATACCGACTCAACGGCACCTAACATCAACAACAATATTCATCAGGAAGCTTTAATAATGCTAAATGTGTGTATATCAATAACAAGAGCCTCAGATTGTTGTTGTTGTTAGGTGCCATCGAGTCAGTATCCGACTCATAGCGACTCTCTGTACAACAGGGGAAACACTATTGTCACTGTTTCTCTGCTGTTGCTGTAGCCCTGTGGCATCTGATCCCGTCAGATCTCAGAAGCTAAGCAGGGTCGGGCCTGGTTAGTACCTGGATGGGAGACCGCCTGGGAACACCAGAAGCTGTAGGCTTGGGAGAAGGACCTGGCAACCCCCTCCCAAAAATCAATCTGCCATTGAAAACCCTATGAACAGAGCCTCAGAACACACACACAAAAAAATGAACTAAAAAACAGTCAAATTCACAATCATGGCTGAGATTTTTCTTTAACATATCTCTTGGTAATTGATAAAAGAAACAAACAGGCAAAAGATTAGTAAGAATACAGAAGACATAAATAACATTACTAGTAAATGCAACCTAATTGACATGCATAAAATGTAACAATTATAGAACACACATTCTTTTCAAATACAGATAGAATTTACCAAAATAGACCATAAATCAAATCTCTAAGTTGTTAAGGACTGAAATAATACAGAGCATGTTCTCTGGTCATGCTGGGTTTAAGTTAAAATGAAACTGCATCTAAAATATTCCCAAATATTTAATAAATAGAAAATATTTTAAACTAAGGATAATAAAAACATAATATATCAAAATTTATAATAAAACTGGATTCAGTGGTGCACATCTGTAATCCCAGCAACTCAGGAGGTGGAGGCAGGATTGCCGGTTCAAGGCTAGAGGCAGCCTGCATAACTTAGTGAGACCCTGTCTCAAGATAAAACATGAAAAAGGGGCTCGGGGTACAGCTCAGTGGCACAGTTCTTGCAAAGAATGTGCAAGGCCCTGGGTTCCACAAAATAAAAATAAAAACAACAACAACTATGGAATGTAGGTAAATCAGGCTTACAGAGAAATATAGTTTTAGGTAGTTACCTGCAATGTATATCTATTTTCTAGCTTGATATAAAAGAAAGATCTAAATCAACAATAAAAGCTTCTATCTTAAGAAACATAATATGCCAATCAATGTGGTTTGTCCTTATGTATGGAGTTGGAAAAGGTATGTGGAATAACTCAAAGAATATTTCTAATCACATAGACCCAGACTCTCAGAAAGGCTATAACTTTAGAATATCTAAATCACAAATTAAGAGACACATAATCACTCTGGGACCTAAACTAACAGAAGCCTCCAAGTATTAATACCCAGGTGACAGAAGAGGAAATGAGAAAAAAGCATCTCATGGGAAATTTTTGCAAGTCAGGTTTGGAAATGCTAATACTTTACTGACAAAAAATTGGTTAAGTATTCATATGTGTATGCAAGAGAAGTACAGAAATTTAAGTCTGTGTGCCAGTAGCCTCCCTGAGTTTTCTCTACCTTCAAAGAGAGAAAATAAATTTTTAGTACATGATATCACTTATCTCTGCAAAAATCTGCCTCTCTTGCTACCAATATGATATTCACCCTTCTTCCCATATAGAGAAAACAGTTACCTGCATGGATATTATAGTTTATACTATTTAAGTGTCTGCAAAAGAATGTTTCATTAAATTATGATATATTCATGCAGTAGAGTGAAATTTAGTAATAAAAATGAGCTGAATCTACATTGTTTGTTGCTAGGTGCCATCCAGTCAGGTCCAACTCAGAGTGACCCTATGTACAACAGAATGAAACACTCCCTGATACTGTGCCATGCCACTACTGTCATTGCTTCTCTACTATTCATAGGGTTTTCAATGGCAGATTGCTTTGGGAGTGGATTGCCAGATCCTTCTCCATAGCCTACAGAATCTGGTATTCCCAGGAGGTCTCCCATCCAAGGACTAACCAGGCCGACCCTGCTTAGCTTCCAAGATCAGATGCTAGGGTGCTATGACTACAGATGAATCTATATTAGCACTACTGACAAAGGTTGGTTAAGACATTAAGTGAAAAGAGAAATATGTGTGATTATGTTTTTTACAACAAATTTAAACACACACACATAAGCATAGGAAAATATGAAAAATTCAAACAGTGATACTAGTGGCTTTGCGTGTTCTCAAATCATTCCAGTTTTATTCTAAGATTTTACAACACAGAAAATCTCGGAGAGCTCAGCCATAAATCCTCAAAAAGGCCATAAAGAAGCATCTGAATGATAGATTACAGATGACAAAAATCATGACATTTACTATAATCATGATTTTACCTTATTGTACTAAAGGACAGTATAGAAATTAATACTGTGCTTTGTTCCATAAGAAATGTGAAGCAGTTAGAATGCGAGAGAAAACAAAAATAAAGTCTAAACTATAAAGAGAAAATACAAACATGTGGAAAAGAATAGTCAGTGTAGCAATTAAAAATGAATATTAGATATTGCCTCTAAGCTCCCCATAGAGTACAAACATCTGGATATCTGTGCAGCATACTGAGACCATACTCTTCAAGCTCTATTAGGCAAATAAACATTTTCACAAAGGTATGTAACGGGACCTTGTTTAATCAGAACAGGGCATACAGAATTAGAATTTCCTCTGCTGTGACTTGTTTGTTTGTTTGTTTATTGAAACAGGGTCTTGCTATGTAGCTCTGCATGGCCTGGAACTCATTATGTAGACCAGGCTGGCCTTGAACTTGTGGCAATCCTCCTGCCACTTCCTCCCCAGTGCTGAGGCTACACCATATGAACCACCACACCTGGCTCGAGAATTAGAATTCTACATTTCTGCTGAAGAGTACATTCATTTGCTCTAGAATAATACAAGCAGGTAGCAAAGATAATATAGTAGCTTGTAAACTCAAGACCTTAATCAGAGCCAGTCATGATGGCATGAGCCTTGTAGTCTCAGTTACTAGGGAGGCAGAGGCAGGAGGATCACTGAGCCCAAGAGTTCAAGGCAAGCACAGGCAACACAGCAACATGGGAGGTGGTGAGGAAAGAAGGGAAGAACAGAGGAAGAAAGTGAGGGAGGTGAGGGGTGGGGGGAAGCTACTATTTAGAAATCTTAAAGACCCACCCTCTTTCAAACTAAGAATTGCTGCATAATAAACATAAAAGTGATTTTTTCCCACCATAGTTTTTAGTAGTATCACACACGTGTTTTCTATAAATACCAAAGTTAGATAAAAAAAATTAGTGCAGAATGGCGGTACATGTCTGTAATTCCAGCACTCAGGAGACTGAGTCAAGAGAGAGGATCATGAGTTCAAGTCCACCCTGAACTACAACAGTAAAACTCTGTCTCAAAAAAAATAATAATAATAAAAATAAAAAAATAAAAAAAATTTCTTTACTACTTCATGAAATGAGGCTGATACTTTATCTTCTGGTATATGCTGAAATAGTCTTGATTTTCAGAGCTCTTCAAAGCCTACATTTTTGTTTTCATTTTGTTTTATTATATTTTTCATTACAACTTCCTTTATTTAATAAATCCACAAATATTTAGCTAGGCCTTATGATGGGAAAGGGTCTCATAATTTTTTTCCTTTATTAATAAATGACAACAGGGTACAGACTAATATAGCATTACTTTTCCCATTAGGCATCCTTTACATCACTTCTGGCAATACTTGCATCAACCCACAAAGTTTACGGAGGCTTATGGCTAATATGTAGTAAAACTCAAATGATTACTTGGGTTGTATTTCTCTATTTTTCCAATATTCTCATGAAGTTTGGCTGTTTACATTGAGATTGTTCTGCTCCCCTTCATCCCTCCACATTGACCTTCCTCCCCATCCCATCTTCTCCAACCTTTGCTTCCTTCTATCCCTCCTTTCTACTCTTTATATTGCCCCTTCTATGCTGTTTGTGCATTTTTAATATATGTTTATAGGATTTTTTCTTTAACTATGATTCAGCTCCCACATGATGAGAATATATGGTATTTCTCTTTTTGAGCTTCTGTTTATTCACTTAAGATGATGTTCTCTAATTCCATCCATTTTGCTGCAAGTGAAATAATTTCACTTTTTACTGCTGAGTACTATTCCATTGTGTATATGTACCATAGTTTTTTAGCCATTCTCATTTTTGTTTTCACTATCTTATTAATTTATTTTAGGTATAACTTTTCAGAGACTTGTGAAGACAAACTGATCCCATGGATACCAATATTTGCTCTTGTTGCATAGTCTATCAGTGATGGGTAAACATAAGGAAATCTAGTGGTGGTCAGCTTCAGCTTCACATTAAGAGTATAAGTACTTGATTGACCTTCTACACCCTGTCTCAAAAATAAAGGGGCTAAAAAATAAAAATTAAAAAAAAAAATAAAGGTGCTAAGGGTACAGGTCAGTGGTGCAGTGCTTGCCTGTCACGCATAAAATCCTGGGTTCAACTTTCTAGTACTGCCCTCCCTCAAAAGATGAGTTTTAGGGATTTTTCTCATACTGCTGGGATTAAAGACGGAGCTAAGCTCCTTGGCAAGGGAAAGAGAATGCTAATAGCCTATGGAATACAGTAAATTCAGAAATTTAGCCAAGTTAACACCTGTGGTTGACTGTGATAGAGTGCCAGCTCACTTGGAAGCTATATTTGAGCATTATGGCAGTAAGGATGACTATAAGGGCAGTAGTATAAGAAAGATCGTGTTAAGAACACTTAAGCAATTGCAAAAAGAAAATGACAAGCTGAAGTCCTTTAACTCTCAGCTTAAATCAAAGTCTTCCATGACAGTCCTAGAAGAATCTTTTCTTTCTTATAGGTATGGGGGTAGTAACTGCTGAAAAATCAAGCTAAAAATTTAATTGTATAATTGTAATAGCTGTATTCAGTTTTATCAAGTTTCTCATCTGAAAATTAGGATCTTGATTAGTAAAGAATGGGATCCTAAAACTTGAAAGAGAGACATATAGTTGGTGCCAGAAAAAACTAACAATTTTATATAACTCTCCTTCACCCTTAAGGAACACCAAGCTTTCCGTACCAGTGGAAGTAGCTTGTTTTCCAATGTTTGAGAAGACCGGCCTTCCTTGGCTTGAAAATTCTCTAATAATTTTACACCGAAAGATGCAACCAGCCCCTGTTGCCACTAGATTCTTAAGTGGGGTCAAATCTCAGCATGTTTCAGGAGAACAAATATACACTATAACCCAGGAAAAAATTGTTTACAATCACAATTCACACCTGAGGAATGTATGGTAACATTCTAAAAGTATTTGACTAAAAAGGGTGGAATAATACAAAACTCTGTCTGGTAAATTCATTGATATTGGTGTACTTACTAGAGAGTTTAGATTTAATGCATTAGTTCATGAAGTTGGAAAGAGCTATAATAGCTTATCTGGATGATTCACTGAAAGTTAGATTTAACAGCTGAGATTTAACAGAGCTCCTGTGACACTGATACGGAATATAATGATTTAAGGAGTTAAGAATGTTGGATTAGGCTTATCATGTAAGAACTGCAAGCCCACTGGGTGCCATGGTACACACCTATAATCCCAGTGACTAGGGAGGCTGAGGCAAGAAGATCATGAGTTCAAGGTCAAAGGCAACTTGGCAACTTAGTGAGACTCTGTCTCAAAATAAAAAAGGGTTAAGGGTACTTCTTAGTGGTAGAATCTAGTATTCACAAAGCCCTGAGTTCAACTCCCTTGTAGTGGTGGAAAAAAACTGCAAACCCCTAGCTCTACTCCTCCCCAATGCTCCACAAGAGGGTATAGAGGCAAGGAAAGCTACACTGCTGAAGGGAACAAATTGCATCTCTATCTGTATAAAGCTCTGTGTCTAAAGTTCTTTGTAAGCCAGGTATGACTATAGCAGATCATGTAGCCACACTTAACCATCAAAGAAAATGTGGGTGCATTATCTGTAAAGGACAGCAGGGAAATATTGGTAATCAGAATGTCTCAGCCTGTTGAGATCACTGGCAATAGATAATTACCAGTTTTTCTAGGAACAAAACAGGTGAGCACTCTAATACAGTATTATTTGGCTTATGTAACAGGAAAAATGTTAGGTCTGGTAGCCAGAAATCTAATTGACAGAGACACAGTGGGAAGTTATACCCTTCCATCGTTTCCAGACATTAATCAATTTGCAGACCCAACTTTGACTGAAGCGGAGACCAGGTCCCTTGAAGAACCTTGCCCAACTATTTCAAGTACAGATAACCTATGGTCCCCTAATCCTTCCTCCAAAAGATTTATAAGTCATTAATTAGAAATGCTATGCATTATAAAAAGGAAATAGCCAGCCCTTTCATGTATTAACAGATACTGTCTATGAATGACATCAATTCTCCGGCATTCAAATTGCCTTTGCAGTCCAATTAGGAGCTTATGGTACTCAGGTAAAACATAGAGTTGTAATTAATGACTGATGGACTAGGGACACAAATGGTCCACAGAACCAGCCTGTTGTTATTTCTCCAGTCCCAGTATGTGTAATTAGAAAAGATATATTTAGCAACTGGCAGAATGCTCACATCAGTTTCTGATCCATGAGATAAAGGGCATTATGGTTAACAATGGCTAAAGAGAAGTAAATGGAACTTCCTTTTCCTACCAAGAAAATAAACTAGAATACTATATCTCTGGGGGAAGAGTTTCATCACAGACTTAGAAGAAGTCCAGTGATAATATCTATTATGTCTCCATCTAACTCACCAGTCTGGTCTAACTTAGAAGTCAGAAGGATCTTGGGAGAATGACTGTGAGCTATCTCATAAACTTCACTACTAAGTACTGACTTTTTTTCATTCTTTCTTACTTTTTACTTTTTAATTTTTATTTACTCAGTTATTTTTGTGGCACTTTAAGGTTGATCCCAAGACCTTGCACATACTTTGCAAATGCTCTATCACTGGATGACACCCCTAGCCCATTTTTTATTTTGAGTCAGGTTCTCACTAAGTTACACAGGCTACCTCTATCCTCAAACTCGCAATCCTCCTGCTTCAGCCTCCTGATTCACTGGGAATACAGGCATCCACCACTGCTCCTGACAGCAAGTAGTGACTTTAACTCTGATTTTAACTCCTGGCCCCTAGTTTGTAGCCAATGACTTGGCTAATGCCCTTTTCTCCAATCAACAAGAACCACTACAAGCAAGTTGTTTTTTTTTAAACCTGGAATAGACAAAAACATATCTTCAGTTTTGCTTCAGCACTATGTTAATTTTCCTGTTCTCTGCCATAATATAATTGTATTCATTATTACCTTACATATTCTGTGAATTCAAGAGTCTATATATAGTTCAGTTGAATCTTCTACTTAGGGTTTCATAAGGCTGCACCAAGATTTTCACTATGGCTGCATTCTAATCTAGATGCTTAACTGAGGAAGAATTGATATCTAACCTCTATTAGATTGAAGGGAGAATTAATTTCTCTGTGATTATACATCTGAGGTTGACCTTCTGTTAGCTAATAGCCAAGAAACTACCCATAGTTCCTTGTCGTATCAACTTCTCCAACATGGCCATTTTGTCAGGCCAGCAAGAGAATATGTACAGAACATCTGCCAGCGAGATAGGGTCTTTTACAACATAATGTCACCACAGAACTGCCCTCCTATCATTTTTGCTATATTTAATTGGCAAAAGGCAAATCACGGGTTTTAACACACTGAAGAGGATAAGACAGGTAAGGTACATGAGGGGCCACACTTGAGTCTATCCTCCACAAGATTCCGGAGATAACGATTGTTCACAAAATACTACTCACTGTTATGACATGTTCAGATCATTTACTAACGGGGGCAGGGGGACCTGAATTTGGGATTAGGGAACTCCTACTCTCTATTTTGTATATGTTACAAAAGCATTAACTGTACTTCATGCTCATCATAACCAATTAGTGCAATCCCATCAAGAGAAAGAGCCTATGCAGAGCATGCATGAGGCTTGGGGTTCAACCTCTAATATCTGACCCCACAGTAGTTGTTAGTAATTATGTAAATACCAGAAGGGGGAAAAAAAGCTAAAAGAAATGAAAGCATCCATTCAGGATGAAGCATTGCTATGTTGATCACAATACTGTTTGAACTTTAAAAATTATATACATATATTATTTAGATAAAATAAAATTCCATTTATAAAAATAAAGATGTAAGTCAAGAAAACAATAACTTTTTAAAAAGAGAAAAGCTGAGGTAGTAATATTAACATCAAGTTGGCATTTAAGATTATAATAATAATTGATAAACTTTGATAATAATGATAATGATAATAATGATAAATTATAAGCTCTTCTGCTAGGGTAAGATGGTGGATTAGAAGCTCCCTCTGTGATGTAGTGAAGAAAAAGAATCAAGAGAAGAAAGGATAGACTTTATTCCAAACAGAGAAAGACTGGAGCACAGAAATCACAAAGGAAGTTATATGGCACTTTTAAAGTATAGAAGACAGAAGGGTTTTGCAACAAGGAGTGACCATGTTCTGCTCAGGCTGGGGAGGGGAAATAGAACCCTCATTCAAAAGATAAGCCAGATGGCCTTGACGAAGAGACTAGCAGTCCCACGGGACAAACCCACAGTATTCGCAACTTGTAGATTCCGTTTTGGGATTTAGTGAGATAGCGGCTCTTGCTATGTGAAAGGTTAGCATTAGAGAAGAGATTCATTCTGTCATATTCTAGGATTGGGAGGGCTTTGACTAGGATCCAAACAGAGAAGGAACCTACTGTCTGAGAGTGAGCTACTTTGGGGATCTGAAAATCAGGAACAATCATGGCTCAGAGTAAGCCTGAGGGCAACCCGCCATAACTCCAAGGTGGGACACAACTGCAGCAGGCAGTCACAGAGAGGGAGAGGGTGGCCTGGCATGGTATCCATGCCTGTAATCCTAGCACTCAGGAGACTGAGACTGAGGCAGGAGGATTGATGCAAGTTCAAGGCCAGCCTGAACTATATAGTGACTTCTAGGAGCGCCTGGGGTACAGAGTAAGACTCTGTCTCAAAAATCAAAAAGTTAAAAATAAAACGGAAAAAAAAAAAAAAAAAAAGTGGGAAGGTGAATTGCCAACATGATGAGAAGTTCACGCAGCAGGAGGCTCAGGCAAGGTGGACAGTATTCCCTCCCACTGGAGGGAGGAGCCAACTCCACCTCCTGGGGAGAACTGTGGAGACAGACAACCCCAAGCACAGCAGGTGTCTCCACTTCTGGAGCCAGCTATCTGCCACACAGATCACTGATTGTATGACTTAGAACTTCGAAGCTCAGTGACAGGAGAGTACCTGATCTGTGCAGCCTCCTCCCACCCTCAGAATGCTCAATGTTGATCAATTTATGAAAGCATCGAGAGGAATCCTCCAGTATAGATCGTAATATATTGTTTACTTTCCCCACTTTCCAAGCCATTCTGGAGATACCCCAGGGCTTGGACATTAGCCATCCCAGTAGTTACAAACTGGGAGTCTCTGGTGCATTTACAAACCTGCCTGGCCCAGAGGCTGCAGAGCTAAGTGTGGCCAGCAGAACCTCCAGGTACACAGAGAACAGAAGTTCCTGTCATGAAGGCAGCCCAGCCTGACATTTACCCTTGAGTGGTCCATGCTCAGCATCTACATAAATGGTAGAAAAGATCAGAGACTACTACTTCACCTCTACCTGTCAGATTCTAACATTAGAGGACAAAGAAAGAAGATGCTCAAGTATTTGTCATTCTTTTCCTCCCTTTTCTCTAATATAATTTTTTAAATGTTCTTTTTTTCTCATTTTTTCTTTTGCTGCCTATTGTTCTATTTAGTATACCGTTAGTATTATTTTTACTTTTTAGAAAGAAATTTCTTTGGCTTTTTATTTCTCTTCTGTTCATCTAATTTTGTTTACACATTTTTTATTTAGTTTTTTTTTTAAATCTTTTCCTCTTCTCTCCCTTTTCCTAACATTCTTCTCTTTTCTTCCCTTTCTTTTATGTAATCTTGCTGCTTCTTTCTTTTCCCCCTTTTCTGGCACTTCTCTTTTACTTCACACAATTATTATTTTTGCTTTTACCCATGCCATGATATTTTCAGTTGCATTATATGGTTGTGAAAGCTGGATGGTGAGTAGGGGAAAGAAGAGAAGAACTGATGCTTTTGAATTATAGTGCTGGTGACGAATATTGAATATATCGTGGACTGCCAAAAGAACCAACACATCTATCCTAAAAGTACAACCAGAGTGCTTCTTGGAAGCAAGAATGGCTAGACTGTATCAAATGTTTTTTAGGCATGTTATCAGGAGGGACCAATCTCTAAAGGAAGACATCATGTTTGGGAGAGTGGCAACTGAGTTAGATGGAGTTCCTCAATTAGATGGATTGACACAGTATCTGCATCAATGGGCTTAAACATAAAAAAGATCCTGTGCCTGGCACAAAATTGAGGACTGCTTTGTTCTATTGTATATAGGGTCACTACAAGTCAGACCTGACTCAATGGCATATAACAACAACATATTGAACATCAGGTGCCATGACACATTCCCATATTCCCAGAGAATCAAGAGGATGAGGCAGGAAAATCATTAGTTCAAGGTCAGAGGTAGCTTGCATATGCCTGGAAATTAAAAAGAGGCTAGGAGTACAGCTCAGTGGTACAGTGATTGCCTAGCACACACAAGGCCCTGGATTATACCCACCTCAAGTTATGCAAACACACACACACACACACACACACACACACACACACCAAAAAAAAAAAAAACATAATATATATATCATCCCTATAATGAAGAAATATGAATGGAAAAATTAAATCAATCAACTTTCATAAAACAGATATAATTTTAATATAAGCCTAGACCAAATACAAACAAAACAGCAGACACCAACGGTGGGGATGTGGCATAGTGGTGGAGCACTTGCCTAGCATGTGTGAGGCACTGGGTTCAATCCTCAGTAACACACACACACACACACATACACACACATACACACACACACAAAACCCCACCAGACATCAACATGTTAAAACTAAGGATGGTATTTTTATTCTCTTTTATAATTTTCTCCAAATTTTCTGGCAAGAGTATGTTGTTGATGTTGTTGTTGTTGTTGTTGTTGTTGTTGTTAGGTGCCATCGAGTGGGTTTTTGACTCATAGCGACCCTCATAGGGTTTTCAATGGCTGACTGTTTCGGGATTGCCTTGGGAGTGGACTGCCAGGCCCTTCTCCCATTTTTGCGGAGCTGGGAATTGAACTCAGGACCTCAGAGACTGCAGCACAGCGCTCTACCCACTGAGCTAAATAAATCCCAGCCCAGCAAGAATATATAGAAGTTAAATCAAAGTGTAATAAATATTGTTTTTAAAATTACACATCCAAAAGGAAATCATTTGTTACATTTTCTTAATAAATGAACTAAGTGCTGCCTATTGCAATTTATTGTGGAAGGTGATAGAAAACGTGCTTGCCATAGTTCCTGGAACATGAAACAGTTAATATCTTTGGGTGTTGTGTGTGTGTGTGTGTTTCAGACAAGGTCTTTATGTATAGCCCTCGTTGGCCTGGAACTCACTGAATAGATCAGGCTGGCCTCTAACTCTCATCAATTCTTCTGCCTCAGCCTCTCAAGTATTGGGATTACAGGTGTGTGCTACCACGTCTAGCAATTTTTTTTTTCTGTACGGGGAGATTGAACCCAGGGCCTCACACATACTTTGCAAGTGCTTTACCACTAGGCTGCATTCCTAGCCATTTATTAATTTTTATTTTGTTTTATTTATTGTTAAGTAAGGGTCTTGCTAAGTTATGCAGGCAGTCTCTGGCCTCCAATTCAGGATCTTCCTGCCTCCTCCTCCCAAGTCACTGGGATAGAGGCATGTACCATCACACCCATATTTAGAGAAGGGGGGAGAGGAGGGACACAAACTTATTATAACTATACAGCTAATACTTGGAATGAGAGAAGTTAATATATTAAACTTGACTGAGACAGGCTCACCACACTTCCAAGGAAGGAGTCTGCCTCACAGTAAACAGATGCTTTTCAAACAATTAACTTTAACCACCTTTTTCTTAGAGAGTCACCATTACAAGCCAATAATGGGAAAAGGGTAAGAGAATGTCCTGTGCTAGTTGTTAATTTTGTACGTCAGACTTTTAAGTTGGATTATATAAATTTGTAAATCCAGGATGTTTGTATTTCATGAACCAGCAAGTCTCAAAAAATAATATGACGCATGAGTCAAGGAATTTAGTTCAGTTGGTAGAGTGTTGCTCTGTGCTCTCTGAGGCCCTAGGTTCAATCCCCAACACCACAAAACAATACCACCCACTCTGGAAACAATCCAGAAATAATCAGCCATTGAAAACCCTATGAGTAGCAGAGAAGCACTGACATAGTGGCCAGCATGGTATAGTAGTGTTTCATTCTGTTGTACAAAGGGTCACTATGAGTCAGACCCAACCTGAGGGTACCTAACAGCAACAACAAGATAAGAAAAAGAAACAATGAGAAGAATAAGAGACATTCATCACCTGCTTTTAATTTTCTCTTTTGGTATAGATTAGTGTGTGTTGGCTCTTGGTTCCTCAGCAAGAGACAGACACTTGAGGCCAACCATGAAGCCCAACAGCCTAAGGCAGGTCCACATACTTAATTCTGGGATTTCCCTCTATAGGCCATTATCCACAGATGGGCTTATTAAGGCTTCTACACAATAGTGACTAATTGCCAGTGATTACCTGCTGTGTCACATGAGGGTAACATCAGAGAGCTAAGGGATATTACATATGCTTGATAGGGTCTTAATTCTAAACATGATCTTTCTGAATCCTTCCTATTACATTTTTTTTCCAGTTTTAACATAATTTTTAACACAACATATTCTCAAACTCAAAATATCTACAAATTCAAAAATTCCAATATGTACATGATAAGAGAACCACACTAAGCCTGTTGAAACTGAGTTGATTTCATCATGAATTTTCTAAATATTAGAATGAAACCAATTAT
>VMDO01003947.1:0-12127 GCA_007922755.1 Pedetes capensis
TTTTTTTTTTTTTTTTTTTTTTTTTTTTTTTTTTTTTTTTTTTTTTTTTTTTTTTTTTTTGTGGTATTCAGGGTTGAACCCAGAGCCTCAGGCTTGCATGCTTTGCAAGTACTGGACCACTGCACCCCCAGCCCATTTTTTTAATTTTTTGAGACAAGGTCTCTATAAATTATGCAGACTACCTCTGGTCTCGAATTTGTGATCCTCCTGCGTCTGCCCCCCAAGGCACTGGGATTATAGGCGTGCATCTGGCTGGCTTGCTTGCTTCCTTATTTATTTATTTATTTATTTATTGGCAGTTGGAGATTGAACCCAGGGCCTCACACTTGCTAGTTAGATGCTCCACCACTGAGCTGCACTTCCATCCCCTTTTTTATTTTATTTTTTAATTTTGAGACAGGGTCTCACTAACTTGTACAGGCTGCCTCTGGCCTCAGACTCATGATCCTCTTGCATCAGTCTCCTATGTTGCTGGGATTACAGGCATGTGCATGGCACCTGGCTTATCCCCCATGTTTATTGCTGATTCCAAGATTGTTTTGGCTATTTTGATATCCTTGCATTGCCTTACAGAATATTAGGATCAACTTGTCAGTTTTTGCAAAACCATCTGACTTTGATAGGAATGTAATAGAATCTGTAGATCAACTTGGAGATTATTGTCATTTTAACAATATTAAATCTTTTAATCTTGATTATGGGAGGGTCTCCTTTTATGTCTTATTTTTAACTTCTTAATGGTTTGTAACTTTCAGGATACAAATCATCTTTTGTTAAGTTCTGAACACAGTGATTTTTAGTATATTTATAAAGATATGCAATCATCATTGTTATTTAATTCCTGGACATTTTTTATTCCCTCCAAAGAACCCTTGTACCTGTTAGCAGTACTCCTCATTCCTTCCTCTCTCTAATCCTGGCAACCACTAAATCTACTTTCTGTCTCAATGGACTTGCATATTATGGACACATTTTATGAACAGAATCATACAATGAATCCTTTCTATTTGGCTCCTGTCATTTAATATTCTTTCAGGGTTCACTGCTATTTTTACTTGCTTCAGCCTTTCATTCTTTTTTTATGGCTGAGTGGTATTTTACTGTAGGCCTTTACCACGTTTTGTTTATCCATTCACCAAATGATAGACATTTGGATTGTTTGCACGTTTTGGCTATTATCTATAATGTTGCTATAAACATTAATGTACAGATTTTTGTGTGACTGTTTTCATTTCTCTTAGGTATATAATTAGGAGTAGAATAATTCTGCTTAACAGTTAAAGGGCCTATCAGATTATTTTCCAAAGCAACTACATCATTTTACATTACCATCAGCAATATGTGAGAGTTCATTTCTTTACATTTTGGTCAACATTTATTATTACTTATCTTCTTGATTGTCTGTAGTCATAGCACCCTAGCATCCGATCCCACCTGATATTGGAAACTAAGCAGGGTTGGCCTGGTTAGTCCTTGGATAGGAGACCTCCTGGAAATACTGGGTACTGTAGGTTTAGGAGAAGGTTCTGTCAGCCCACTCCCAAAAAACAATCAGCCATTGAAAACCTTATCATAATAGCAGAGAAACACTGCTGGGCATAGTGCTGGGCATGGCACGGTGTCAGACAGTGTTTCGTTCTGTTATACATAAGGTAGCTATGAGTCACACTCAATGTCACTTAACAACACAACAACGGTTGGGAATGAGGTATTTTCACTCTTCCTTTTGATCCTTTCTTTCCAAGAAATCATAAAAATACAGAAGACATTTTTGTCATTTTTTAATTTGCTGTGGTTGGATAAGTGTCCCTAAAGGGCGATATGTTAATGGCTTGGTCACAAGCCTGTGGTGTTATTGGGGGCAACTTTTAGAGTTGGGACCTTGTGGAAGGAATTTAGGTCTTTGGAGGTATGTCCTTTAAGGGGATATTGGGACTCCAGCCTCTTCCTCTCATTTGCTTCCTGGCCATTATGAGATGAGCAGATTCCTTTGTCATGTACTCCCACCATGATGTTCTGCCTTGCCTGGGGCCCAGAGGCAATGGAGGTAAGGTGACTTTGGACTGAAACCTCTGCAACTGTGAGATAAACTTACTTTTCCACTTACGTTGATTATCTCAGGCATATTTTCAGAGTAACAGAAAGGTGACTAATGCATAATTGAAAAATTATAAATTCTTTTTTGAGTGTTACACATCTGTCTTTACATTCTCAGATTTTGAAATTTTCATATTTTAGTTCCTAGTAATACTTCATTAGGTATATTCTCATTTGTTGGCTATATAACTATAAATCATTAGATAATGGAACATTTACTATTTTTTATTTATATGTGATTAAAGTGAAATAGTCCCTTCAAATCTAGTTATTGTACACTGACCCACTATGGGAGTGGGCATAACCCTTCCAGTTCAGTTGCTGCTTTTATGTTCCAGTGAGTACTTTTTGGACATTTTGATGTCCTCTCAGGCTCATCACATGTCATGTTGCTTTCTTCCACACAGGTGTCAGTTATAGGCCTTCTGGATATTGGTGATTTGCCTTAACCTATTTATATTGTGGGGTTCATGAGGATACTTTCTAGCTTTTTTTTGTTGAACATGTCCATGGGATTTGTTGTGTGGGGACTCAGAAAAACTAAAAAACTATACTGCTTCTATCACCATCTTCACCAAATTCTTAAAAAAAAAAGTATACCATACCTATAGTTTTTCTTTCCTAATTTAGTTTTTGTCTTCTCTTGTTTTCTATTGACCATTCTATTCGGAAGTTTTGTTTTTAAAACATCTTTTTATATTTTGTTTAAAAAAAGAAAAATGTAGGGGCTGTTTTTCAGTTTTCTAAGAAGCCAGCTTTGGGTTCTGTTGTTCTCTGTCTCTGGGCCGTGGAGACCAGCCTAATGGTCTGTGCATGCTACTTTCCAGCCTCCAGTTAATGCTGACATTGTTGGTTTGGCAGTGTTGCTTATAGGACAAAATTGGGAAGAGTAAAGGGCACAATTAGGAAGGTCTCTCACACATTTATATATGCTTGTTGTTGTTGTTAGGTCCCATTGAGTCGGTATCTGACTCATAGCAACCCTCATAGGGTTTTCAATGGCTGACTGTTTCGGGATTGCCTTGGGAGTGGGTTGCCAGGTCCTTCTCCCATTTATATATGCTGGGAGTTGTCATTTCCTGTCCCCCTCTCCAGAATCCTGTTACCTTCTGTGTCCTCACAGGTTTTCATAGTTCACTTTTATGGTGTTTGGTTTTGTCCATTTGATAGTTCTTCGTTCCTAGATTCCATCACTGTCTCAATTATTTCACATTTCCAGAGTTAAGTAAGGGGAAATGAGAAGAGTCCAGAAGTTGGTATTCCATTTTAACTTGTTATAAAACTGACTGCCTTTTCAGCTGGGTATCATCATTCCCCACACCAAGAGTTTATTAATCCTCAGCTGGTAAGCCCATATGTGCCTGCCAGTTTGTTGTGCTAGGATGCCGAAAGCTCTGTAAGTGGTATTTCGATACTAGCAGGGCTACCTATGGTGGACAGGTTTCAGATGAGCTTCAGACCAAGACAGATTAGAGAGGAGAACAGGGCAGCCCACTCCTGAAACAATTAGCCATTGAATACCCTATGAATAGCAGAGAAGCACTGTTAACTATAGTTCTGAAAAATGAGGCCCCCAGGCTGGAAAGGGTTCAAGAAACAACTGGGGAAGAGTTGCCTACTCAAAGTAGAGTCGACTTTTAAACACAGTGGCTACTGTCTAACTATAAACATCTTTTAGCAGCACTGGTAACAGTTTATTAAGCCCTAGGGAGGTGGAACAGTTTTACTTAGCAAATTATCAGGAGGCATACCTCAGTCAAATGATTTTCTACCATCTCATCCCTAGTACCTTCCCTTCATTATATCTTGTTTTCTTATAGTGCTGAGGATAGAATGCTTCCGTATATCTTATCAAAACCCTCAGTTGTCTAGCCGGGCACTGTGATGCCTGCCTATAATCCCAGTGACTCAGGAGGCTAAGGCAGGAGGATCTCAGGTTTGAGGCCAGAGGCAGCCTGTGCAACTCAGTGAGACCCTGTCTCAAAATAAAAAGGACTGGGGGTGCAGCTCAGTGATAGAGCACTTGCCTAGCATGTGTAAAGTCCTGGGTTCACCCCCAAAGTACTGCAAAAAACAAGAAACAAAAAACAAAAACCTCCCTCAACACGTTGATCTTACCCACCTACTTAAATTATCTGTCTCTACTCATTTCCCTCTTTAAAGTACATGACCCGTTGTTATAACTTTTGTGCTGAAATAGCTTTCTCTTGAATCGGGATAGTGATCTCAGAGAATCTGAGGGAATCTCTGAGCCAAATATTTTTCAAAAATCATTCAACATGTAAAAAAATTATTGATTTGTTACTGTACTTTTTTTTACATAAATATGGACAATAAGCCCCAATAGATTTAAGCAGTTTATTACTCATGGTACAGCATGTATAGGCATCATGTTCTGCTTGGTCTCCCCACCCTGCTAGTTCTCATGGTAGTGATTTGTATGTCACAGATGAAGAACCCTGAGCTTATGAAACTTCTAGTGTTATAAGGGGTTACCTCGCAAACTGGCCCAAGAGAAAGATATTATCTTTATTCTGGTTGGAAATAAACTTGCTTTCTGCCTAAGAGGGAGACAGGATCTCTAGCCTCCAAGGATATTTGCATATATCCTTGAAAAGATTGTATGAAGCAAAAGGTATCCTAAGACATGTGCAAACACCATGAAGAATTACCCCCCAACAGAAAGCAAGCTAGTTTGGCTTTTATAGGAACTGTGAAGCATTCTGAAATATAATTCTTCTACCCATATAACCCTCAGATACCTCAAGTTAGAGTTATCAACTAGTTCTAGAAATTTAAATAGTAAATATGACTAGAATTACAGTAGAAATTAAAAGTAAAGATAATTTTTAAACATTAAAATTGAAACATACGTACTTTGACATAGAGGTAAGTTTTATTTATGATTATGTTTCATATAAGAATCAGCAAATATATCCAGTTTTGTTGTTTAAAAATATGGTCTTACTTACATTATTAACCTAAATGGCTTTAAAATGATTTTTAGGATTTCTTTTGTTGTGTAAATAAAATTTGTGTGTGTCTGGTGCTGGGGTGCATAACCAAGCACTCTACCACTGAGCTACATCCTCAGCCTTTGTATAAACAAATTAACCAATAATGATGAACCTTTTCTGGTTTTGTGAAATATATTAGTTTTTGGCAACCTAGAATGAATCTAAGGTTTAAATAAGCTGCCTATTAGCTCCTGACATATTTTAATAATACAGCATTCCATATTACAAAAATTCATAAAGGAAGTTATAACAAAAACATTTCCATGAGGTAAAACAATATGTCAGAAGATTTTTGGTTATAGTAGATAAAATTGCTAAAGACGTGCTTAAAGATTACCAGTAGTTCTTTAGCCCTAATGTAATGATTTCTTTTCAGAATCTCTAGGGCTTCGTAGTAAAGTGCTGAGAAAAATTGAAGAGCTCAGGAACAAGATGAATTCTCTTTCTTTAGGAATTCCTGATGAATTTATATGTCCGATAACTAGAGAACTTATGAAAGATCCTGTCATTGCATCAGGTATGTGTGATGGCTGCCAAGTTCAGGGCATGTTATATACTGAATGACGACTAAGACAGTTCACGGAAGTTTGCTTAAATGTGGATAAAATTTTAAGTTCCTGTTTTATTTCTCTTTTTCTACTTCTGTTTTTTGTCCATCTCCTGTAGTATTCTAGAAGGCTTATGCATTATACCTGTTGAACTTACTGCCTCAGAAAAAGTTCCAAGGCATTATTTTGTCTGTATTGCAGTGTTTTCACATTGCATTTTATTTATTCATTCTTTTGAACATCATGTGCTTGGTGAAAACAGTCAAGCAATAGAGAAACTTTTAAAATTGTTATTAGCATACAGTGTAATGAGTTTCATTATGAGGTTTTCATATCATTTTATCATGTATTCTTGTGCTTGTTATCTCCCTCACTACCCTCCTCCCCACTCCATCCCCTTGTAATTTCCAATCATATATATATACATACACACACACAGACACACACACATACACACACGTATGTTGTCAGTTGGGTCTTACACATAGCGACCCTATGTACAACAGAACAAAACACTACCTGACACTGTGCCATGCCCGGCACTATGTCATTGCTTCTCTAGGGATACACACACACAGACACACACAGACACACACACACGTATTTTTTAAAGATAAATCTAGTTTTCACATATGAGTGAAAACACATGGTATTTGTCTGCATCTGGTTTATTTTGCTTAAAGTGATGTACAGTTCCTGTTTTCTGAAAATGGCATTTCATTTTTCTTTACAGCTGAATAATATTCACATTTTAAAAATCCATCTGTTGATATTTGGGCTGATTCCATATCTTTGCAATTTTGAACAGTGCTTCAGTGAACATGGAAGTGCAGGTGTCTCTGTGGTGTTTTTACTTAGATTCCTTCACTTAGATTCCAGTCATGTAGCTGGATCATATGGTAGTTTTTTGTTTTCTGAGGAACCTCCATACTGATTTCCATAATGGCTGTACTAGTTTTCTTAAAAGCAGTGTATAAGGGTCCCTTCCCTCTCCCACCTCCCTGCATCCTTGCCAGCATTTGTTGTTTTGTTGATGCTAGCCATTTGGGGTGGGGCAAGATGGGATTTCAGGGTAGTTTTGACTTGCATTTCCCTGATGGCTAATGATGTTGAACATTTTTTCATATATTTATTGGCCATTTCTATTTCTTCTTTTGAGAACCATCTGTTCAATTGCCCACTTATTGATTGGACTTTTTTGGTATTTAATTTTTTCAGTTCTTTATATATCCTAGATATTAATCCCCTATCAGACGTATTGTTGGCAAATATTTTTTCCCATTCTGTGGGCTTGCTCTCCATTGTTTCCTTTGCAGTGCCAGAAGCTTATTAATTTCGTGTAATCTCATTTGTCAGTTCCTGGTACTATTTCCTGGGCTATTGGAGTCCTTTTAAGAAAGTTTTCACTTACATATTGAGGCATTTCCCCTACATTTTCTTCTCATAGTTTCAAAGTTTCTGGTTTTACATTAAGATCTTTGATCCATTTTGAATTTTGTACAGGGTGAGATAGAGATCTACTTTCATTCTTCTACATGTAGATATCCAGTTTTCCCAGCACTATTTGTTGAAGAGGCTGTCTTTTCTCCAGTGTTTAGTTTTGGCACTTTTGTCAAAAATCAGGTAACTGTAGCTGAGTGGGTTTATATCTGAGTCTTCTAGTCCATTCATCTTCATATCTGTTTTTGTGCCAGTACCAGTCTTTTTGTCACTGTGGCCCTATAGTGTAATTTGATGTCAGGTATTATAATGCCTGCTGCATTGCTCTTTCTGCTCAGGATCTTTTGTGCTTCCATATGAATGTTAGGATGGTTTTTTCTGTTTCTGTGAAGTATGTCATTGGAATTTTCATGGAAATTGCACTGAATCTGTAGATCATTTTGAACCTGTAGATCTGATCCATGAGCAAGGGAGATCTTTCCATGTTCTATTGTCTTCGATTTCTTTAATGTTTTCAAGTTTTCACTGTACAGATCTTTCAGGTCCTTGGCTAGATTTATTCCTGGTTATTTTTAGAGACGATTGAGAATTGATTTTTTTTTTTTTTTTTTTTTGCCTCCTGGTTGTTGGTATATAGAAATGCAACTGACTTTTGAATATTGATTTTGTGTCTTGCTACTTTTGCTGAAGGTACTTATCAGATCTAGGAGTTTTTCTGGTAAAGTCTTGAGGATATTTTAAGTATGGGATCAAATTGTCTGCAAAATAGGGATCATTTAACTTCATTTCCTATTTAGTATCTCTTTTCTTTCTCTTGCCTTATTGCTCTGGCTAGAACTTCAATCACACTATAATAAGAATAGAGAGTCTTTTTCCTCACTTTAGAGGAAATGCTTCCAGTGTTTCCCCATTTAGTATAAATGTTGGCTCTAGATTTGTCATATATAGCCTTCAGGGCTTTTATCATGAAGGGATATTGAACTTTTTCAAAGGCCATTTTTGCATCTATTGAGGTGATTATGTGACTTCTGAGTCTATTTATGGACTGTATTCCATTTACTGATTTGCATATGTTGATCCAGCCTTCTACCTGTGGATCTACTTCCTCATGGTGTATGATCTTTTTTATGTATTGTATTCAGTTTGCAAGTGTTTTCTTGAGGATTTTTGTGTCTATGTTCATCAGAAAAATTGGTCTGCAGTTCTTTTTGTTGTGTCCTTGTCTGGTTTTGGTATACTGGCTTCAGAGAATGAGTTTGGGGATATTTCTTCCCTTTCTATTTTATGGACTAGTTTGAGGAGGAAAGGTATTAATTCTTCTTTAAAGCCTCAATAGAATTTGCTGTGAACACATCAGGATGTGGGTTTTTTTTTTTTTTTTTGGTTGGGAGATTATTATTGCCTCTATTTCATTGCTTGTTATAGGTCTGTTTATTTGTAGCCTCTTGATTTAATTTCGGTAGGTAATATGTTTAGGAATTTATCCATTTCTTCTGTATTTTCCCTTTTTTGGAGGAGTACAAGTTCTTTAACCCCGATGACCCTCTGTATTTCATTGGTCTCTGTTGTAGTGACCTTTTTTTCATCTCTGATTTTATTAATTTGGATCTTTTTCTTGTGGTTAGTTTGGCCAAATGCAAACTTGTTTATGTTTTCAAAGAATCAATTTTTAGTTTCTTTTTCATTTATTTCTTCTCTAATTTTTCTTTCCATCTACCACTTTTGGATTTGACTGTTGATTTTCTAATGCTTTAAGGTGTATCATAAAGCTATTTGTACTTCTTCTGATTTGTTAATGTAAGCACTCACAGATACAAATGTCCCTCATAGAACCGCCTTTGCTGTGTCCCAAAGGCTCTGGAAAGTTGTGTTTTCGTTTAATTCTAAGAATTTTAAAATTTCTTCTCTGATTTCTTCTTTAATCCATTGATCATTCAAAAGTAGGTTGTTCAGTCTCTGTGTTTTTATAGTTTCTCTTGTTGATTTCTAGTTTTATTTCATTATGATCTGGTAACAGACAAGGAATGATTTTGATGTTAAGACTTGTTTTGTGACTTACATCTATTTTAGAAAAAGTTCCATGTGGTGCTAAGAAAATGTATTCCATTATCTGTTGGATGAAATGTTCTCTAGATATCTGTTAAGTCCATCTAGTCTATGATGTGAGAAACATTTTTAAAAGGTAGAGGTTTTCTGTATTCTGGTGTAGTCACTGAAAATTTCATTATGTCCTCCCAGATACTTTTTTTATGTTGTTAGATGCTGTCAGGTCCAACTCATAGAGACCCTATGTAGAGAACAAAAGACTCCCCAACTCTGTGCTAGGCACATGATGTTTTTTATATTTAAACCTATTGTAGCAGTCACTGTGTCAATCCATGTAGTTGAGGGTCTTCCTTTTTTTCGCTGACCTGCCACTCTCCCAAACATGTCCTTTTTCTAGGGACTAGTCCCTCCTGACATTTCCAAAATACACCAGATGTCTAGCCATCCTTGCTTCCAAGGGGCACCCAGTTGCACTTCTTCTAGTCTCCAGCACCATAATTCAAAAGCGTCAATTCTCCTGCCTTCCTTATTCGCTGTCCAGCTTTCACAAGCATATGATGTGACTGAAAATATGATGGCATGAGTCAGGCAAACCTTCATCTTTAAAGTGTTGATGAAAAGAGTTCTTTGTATTTCCCAACTTCTGCATCCCTGAGTATTGATTGTAGAAGTAACGCAAAACCTTGGACAACCTCAATCTTTTTTCCATTTATCAAGAAGTTGCTTACTGACCTAGTTGCAAGAATTTTTTCTTTTTCTTTTTTTTTTCAATACTGGGGGTTAAACCCTGAGCCTTGTCCTTACTAGGCTCAGGCCCTTTTCTATACATGTGTAATACCCTTTAACAAATGGTATGTCAGTATAATTACAACTACTTCATTTTCAACTGTAGCTCTTGTTATGGTTTGAATCTAAAATGTCCCCCAAAGGCCATATGTTTTGTCCCCATGTGGTGGCACTGTTTGTGGAGGATATGGAACTTCAGGTGGTGGGATCCTAGCAATGTGGAAGCGGGTGCCTAGTGGTGGGCCTTTTTACCCTAGACCTGTGGTTCCAGTCATTCTCTGCTCCTGATCCACCATAAAGTGATGCCATCTGCTGCCACAGCTTCCTGCCTTCATAGCCTAAGATCCTCTAACTATGAGCCCCTAATAAGTCTTTCCTCCCGTAAGTTTGTTTTGGTCAGTGACAAAGGAGCCAACACATATTTGAGGGGTACCCTGTGATGATTTAACGTTAGGATAGAGTTTCAAGGTATGGATGTGATATCTAACTTTTACCCACTTGACAGACATCTTTCACTAACTTTCTATAGTGAGTCTATAGGACACATTCCTCAGTCATATATTGTATACAGGTATACATGCATAAGCATTTTTGTTGGATAAATTCTTAATGCCGATTGGCATCATTAAGTTTAATAAACTTTAACTGTTTGGAAAATGGCTTGCTTATTTTGCCCTCTGGCTAAATCTTACATTTTGTTTTCTAACATAACAAAATGATTCTGATATTTTGACTACAATTCTAGAAAGACTAAATGTTAATTGAGGGGCAAGAAGCAAAAGTGACAACTTTGTACTAATTGGTTATTCCTTTTAGTCTTGTCTCAGGTCTGTTCTGAATGTTTAATTCCCTGACTTTTCTCAAAAGCTGTGTTCACACTTAGAATTCACAATATAAAAATCTACTAACCCTGATCTGACCACCTTGTTCTCCAGGCCATTATAGCTCAGGGACACACATTTTTCTTGTACAACAAGAGTACTGAGTTAATTCCTGTATTTTGCTTCAGAGAATTTCTTTGGTATGGATTTTTTTCTTTTGTTCAGGGCATACTGTGTTTCCTGGATGGAATTTATGCCTTTCATCAATTCTGGGAATTTTTCAGCCATTCATATCTCATACACCTTATCTCTTCTCAGACTTTGCAACTAGCTGTCTAAGTTATTTAACTTGCCTATTGAGGTTTTTCTCAAAATTTCAGTTACCATATTTGTCATTTGTGGAGATCACATTTAACATGTAGAATACAAGCACACTCTGGATCCAGGCTGCTTAACTCCCAATTCTATCATCTATACCTGTGTAACCTTGGAAGGTCATTCCTGAAGTATAAAATAAAGGTAATTCTTGCATCAAAAAGTTGTTGTACAAGATGATTTAGTAAAGGTAATAGTACCCTGACTATATGAGTATTAAATTTTCTTCATAGTATAGTTCTTAGATTCACCATCAGAAATACTTACAGGTTGTCTTTTGAACTTCATTCTATGAGGATCTTGAGATCCTAATCCCACTGTGTTGTCTTCCTGTACCTTTCTCTTCGTTCTGGTATTACCTGTGAAATTCCAGTGGGGAAGAGGGCATTTACCTGGAGAGGTGGTGTGCTTGGTCTGTTTTCTAGGAGAACAGGTGGGCAGCAGTGGGTTGAGCTTACTTTTTTCTTGGACAACAGCAATAGTATAAATTCAGAGTCCAAGCCAAGGAGCTACTATTTTTTATTTGACTTTTTCAATGTTAAAACCTGCAAGTCAGCTATCCACTTTAAAAGATGCTTTTTTAAAAAAAATTTTTTTTCCTCAATTCACCTTTTCTAGGTATAATGTAGCAAGAAAGTTTTGGGTTTACCTAATTTGCCTTCTTACTAGAAACAGAAGTCTAGGGAATGGGTAAATCTCATAATACCTATCACTAACTTGATATTTTACCAGTGTAATTAAACTGAATTATGAAATAGAAAATTGGGTATGTACCCATTTAAATAATCTAAGAGCTTCTTAATTTCAAAAATTCTTTACTCTGTTGGAAGTTTAAAAATCCTTAAGTTACAGTTGGGGAGGTAGCTCAGTGGTAGAGCACTTGCCCAGCATGTGCGAGGCCTGGGTTAGATCATAAGAATCACACACACAAATCAGTTTTACACAAAAGTCATTTTAAAATGTAGTAAAAACAAGAAAACTTAGTACTAAATGTTGT